>JAXGGA010010691.1:0-45722 GCA_038373865.1 Uloborus plumipes | reverse complement strand
GGGGAAGCTCAAGCTTCCCGTGCCTTTTGGGTTATCAGGCCCTGATTGTTTGGCGACTTTAAGCAAAATCGCCAAACCCGGACCTTAAACTAGGATTCTACCCGCTAGTGTATTGTTTCCAATTTGTTCAAAAACTCAGTATTTCAGTTTTAATCTTGCTCTTGAATTCAGATCTTGGCGCTGACTTTATGTCCTTCAATGTGACTACAAGACGTAGTTTGTTGTTTAGTTTTTTTGCCTCCTTGGCAAGGCAACATCTGTTTCGTTTTATTCAATACCAACATGAGCATTACGCAAATAATAACGTAAGGGAAAAAAAAGCCCAAACATGAGAACAGAATTACTTCTTAATCAGACCACAATAACGGTTTTGTTTTAAATAGAGTAACGATTTTGTTTTTAATATTTATGTAATACGGCACGTAGCAAAAGCTTTGTAGCTCTCGAGAGCAAAATCGCAGGCAATGATGAAAGAAATATTAAATTAAAAGGCTTTACTCTATGAAATTGATATTTCTCACGTTAAAATATTTCTGACTTACCTTCACTATTCGCTGGAAATCAGTTACGAAGGGTCCAAGCTCCGACATATAATTCTATGACGCAGGAAACTTCATTTGATGCTGGCAACTTAAAACTTTTCTTTGAAATAATCCCAAAACCAATCTTTTGTAACAATATTGAACAAAGTGGTGACGTCACTTATTATTAAGAATGCAGCTAGTATTGTTGTATTTCGAGCACTTTGTGATTTTTCCAACAGGTTCTCGAACAGCATGTAAGTTCTTTAGCAGGAATCAAGTGAACATGCGATCGCAATTACAATCGTACTGAATTAATTACATAGAACGTTTCTGATAAAAATCGTGACGTCAGCGTGACGTTGCCTATGAAAAAAGCTAATAAACGTCACAGCTACTGGCGAATAAGAGGAGATCGCGATGCTGTGAGCTCTATGGCTCCACCGTAGTGACGTCAGTGCCAGTTAAGTGATGATAATGTATTCACTTCAGTAGCGACTGCAATTCGAAGCGATTGCATGTGTTTCACTGATTCTGCGTAAGTCAAATTTGTATAATTGAGAAAAAAATACTAAAAAAAGTACTGTCGGCCCGCTTAAACGATACTGTCTGTTCCAGAATATTATTCGATTAGCGGGTATTTGTTTAAGCGGGATCTTTAACATTGCGTTTATGGCACGGGAAAATATTCGGTTCCGGGAGATTTTATTCGTACAAGCGGGGTATTCGTTTATCCGTTACCCGATTAAGCGGTGTCCGACAGTATTTCAATTAAAGCAGTAGAAAAATATCCCCTTAGCAGTCTATTGATCCTACAAGCAGGAAATGTAACGCAGCATTTAATTTAAAAAAGCAATACTTTCTTTACTACGTAAAAAAAAGTAAAAAGAAACGAAAGAAAAGAATTTTATAACGAAAAATATATAAATGAAATGTTATGGTGCATGGTGAAAGACATTTCACCACCATGTGAAATGAGGCTTGAAATTATGGCAAACATTAATACATTTTCGAAACTTGTACTGTGAAGTGATTAAGATCGAAATATGACGAGAAACAGCTGTTTCCCATTTTTATTCACTTAGTATTTATTTTTGCACTCAGCTGAGAAAACACATTAAACGTTGTTCAATTTTTGGACCCCCGTACAATCAGTTTAATATTCCACTAATTTCATAGTATCTGAAAAAGCACGTTAAGGTTCATGGAATTTATGACGTGATGAAAATTACGCAGTTATTGAGCAATGAAAAATTGCGGTTAATCTGTGCTTTGGGTCCCTTTTCTCGCCAAACACGGATTTCGGTTTTGTCTCCATAGAAACGCCATTTTTGCGTAATGTCTCTCGGAGCTTTCAACTCCGCGAGCCAACAAGGAAAAACGCGCCAGTTGGACACTTTTTTGAAAATGCACCAAGCAGGGACCCAAAGCGCATTTTCACCAAAATTGCTTAATGTTTTCTTTTCGGACCTTAGTTGTCGGGTGGTTCCTTTTCCAGATTGGCAGTCTACCAACGTGGCACACCAAGCCACCTTTTTTCCTCCACCATGTAGGATTGTATGGTGTGATAGTGGCGCCATCTGTTGCGCTGCCATGTTTGCAATATGTGGCGTACGGATGTGTGTCCTTGGCGATTTTTGATCCAGTGTCTTTCGTGATAGCAACCTAGAACTTTATCCACAGAATGAATGCTTTCACGGCCGGAGTAAATATTAGTTAAGGATTCCGGGCTGTTGTGCCGTGGTCTTAATGGCTTTAATCCATACGTTTCGATCGCAACTGCGGCGGTCATCTTCAGTGTGTGTCGTTGATTAATTTGGCTACTGATGCTCTACCTTCCGGCTCGAGATTGAAGCCGGCGGAAGAGGGCGCTGCGTTTTTAATTTAAAATCTTGCAGCAGTTCGAAATTTTGCATCAGTCGCCAAATTAATCAACGACACCCACTGAACAGAGGCGTAGCAAGGGGTGGGCGAATCGGGCGACCGCCCAGGGCCTCGCGCCTCCCGGGGCCTCGCATCTCCACTTTGCCCTGAATTTTTCTCCATTTGAACTTTATTCCGAGACAAAATTTTAAAGTTGTGGCGTCCCACTTTAGTTAAGCCTTTACCGGCGATAGTTTTTGTATAGTAACTTTTGTTTGTATCGAGTAGCAACAATATACTGATAGATACGAATCTTGTAAATAAATTTAGTCGGGGGGGGTGGGGGGTGTGTGGGGGATGGGGGGGGGGGGGGGACTGGGGGGGGGGGGGGGGGGGGGGGGGGGGAAGCAGGGGCGGTGGGGGGGGGGGATAAAAGGCGTCTGGTTATCTATCCTAGTGAGCTCCATATAGTCACCATCATCTCCACTACTCTATATCTCTAAATCAAGCGCTACTCTTGGCAGCATAGATTCATTCTTGCCTAACTTCCTATATAACTCACGTCAATCTATAGATAACAGTTTCAGATCGCGTCGCTAATAATTATTAACCAGCCAAACTATTATTAATTACGCGACATCCGATGCTTATAGTCTTATGCGAAGGACACTAGGTAGCGCAATTACGAATATTTGCCGTCTTACAGATGAATCGGGCGCGCGTTAAAATTTAGTGAAGCGTACAATTTAGTAGTAACAATTATAAAAAATAATACATAACGTGACGAGAGCCACACTGTTGAGATGTATTTACCCCACTAACTTGTAATATGTTCATAACGATAGATATTGGTTTCGTTAGTAGTGGAATTGTTATATGCTTTTTCTACGACTAATGTTACTTAGCAATTCATTTTATTTTTTAAGAGTTGCGTCTTATTTAAATTATAATAAGTAAGAGAAATACACTATATATATTGTACGGAACGAGCGATAGCTGCTACATACGGATTATATTAGTAAGATGTCGAGTAATAGCGTTCGCGTTATGTTACATAGATAATTATGAGGACAATTTATATTGCAAGAAAAGTGATTTGCTATAGCGATCAGTATTTTTAATGTTATATTGGAGATTAATCGAGAATTGATTTAATTGGCGCGTAAATGCTGTAATTTTCATTGCTCAACAGAAGATCTTGTATGCAAGCTTGAAGAGGGATGAGGAACGGGTGGGGTGATGCGGGGTATATCTGTATACAATAGTTACAAATATGATATTTGTATGTGAACGTTGATGTGAGTAGAGAGTATGCAAGATTGTTGCGTGAAATAGGAAATAGTCGTGATTAGTTAATATTGCGGCAAGGGTTAGGATTATTGAGAGAGAGCGTATACTAGACTTTATTGATCTGAGATATAAGCTGATGAGTAATATCTAGTCGTGACGTTAATGATTACTATAGATTTATAGTTTAATAAAATGCAGTGGTGTTTTATTAGTTATGAGTTTATTAGAGATAGTAGGGGGAGATATGGTTTGGGGTAGGTTGAGAATGTGAGGTTGTTGTTGGTTTGATAGTGGGAGGATAAAGTAAGATTATAAGATTAGTGGGGGATTGTTGTTGGTAGAGAGGTATTATGGGATATTTGGAAGTATTTTTTGGTTGGGGGGTGTTGGAGGATGTTGATGGGGATGATTTTTTGTGTGGGGTAGGGGAAGTAGGGGTAGATGAATGTTGGGGTTTATATGGTGCGAGTGGTGGTTGGGTAGAGGTCTCTTTCTGTTGTGTATAGAATGTTTGTTTGATAGAGTGTGGAATGGGTTATATTTAGAGTAGATTAAGATAAGTTGAGTGATAGGGTTTGAGAGCAGTTGTTTTGTGTTTGTAGTTTGTTATTTAGTGTGGTTGTTTGGTGGTATAGGATGGTATTACGGTGGGTTGTTGGTTGTGTGACTGTTATTATGATAAGTTTTTTTAGTGGGGGGATGGTGGTTGTGTGTTGGTGTGGGGTGGAGTGTGGAGTGGTGGTAGTTGGGGTTGGTGGGGTGGGTGTTAATTAGGGTTAGTGGGTTGGTTGGTTGTTGGAGGGGGTGTTATTTTTGTGGGTTGTATGGTGATGATGAATTGGAGGTTTTGTTATTGTAGGGTGGTTGTTTGGTGTTTTGTGGTGTGGGTGGGGGTGGTGGGGTGTGGTGTGGGGGGTGGGGGTGGGGGGGGTGGTGGTGGGGTGGTGGTGTGGGGTGGGTGGGGGGTGGTGGGTGGGGGGGTGTGGTGGGGGGGGTGGGTGGGGGGTTGGGGTGGTGGGGTGGGGGGTGGGGGTGGTGGGGGGGGGGTTGTGGGTGGGGGTGGTGGGGGGTGGGGGTGGTGGGTGGGGGGTGTGGGGTGGGGGTGGGGGTGGTGGTGTGGGGGGGGGGGGTGGTTGGGGGGGGTGGGGGGTGTGGGGGGGGGTGGGGTGGGGGTGTGGGGTGGGGGGGGTGGGGTGGTGGGGGGTGGGTGGGGGTGTGGGGGGGTGGGTGGGGTGGGGTGGGGGGTGGTGTGGGGGGGGTGTGGGGTGGTGGGGGTGGGTGGGGGGTGGGGGGTGTGGGGGGGTGGGTGGTGGGTGGGGGGGTGGGGGGGTGGGGGGGTGGGGTGGGTGGGGTGGGGGTGGGGGGTGGGTGTGGGGTGGGGGGGGTGTGGGGGGGGGGTGGGGGGGGGGTGGGGGTGGGGGGTTGGTGGGGGGGGTGGGGGGTGGGGGGGTGGGGTGGGGGGGTGGGGGGTGGGGTGGGGGTGGGGGGGGGTGGGGGGGGTGGGTGGGTGGGGGGGGGGTGTGGGGGGTGGGTGGGGGGGGTGGGGGGGGGTGGGGGGTGGGGGGGGGGTGGGTGGGGTGGGGGGGTGGGGGGGGGGGGTGGTGGGTGGGGGGGGGGTGGGTGGGGGGGGGGGGTGGGGTTGTGGGGGGTGGGGGGTGGGGGGGGGGGGGTGGGGGGGGGTGGGTGGTGGGGGGGGGGTGGGGGTGGGTGTGGGGGTGGGGGGGGTGGGGGGGGGGGGGGGGGGTGGGGTGGGGGGTGGGGGGGTGGGGGGGGGGTGGGGGGGGGGTGGGGGGGGTGGGGGTGGGGGGGTGGGGTGGGGTGGGGGGGTGGGGGGGGGTGGGGGGGGGGGTGGTGGGGGGGTGGGTGTTGTGGGGTGGGTGGGGGTGGGGTGGGGGTGGGGTGGTGTGGGGGGGTGTGGGGGGTGGGGTGTGGGGGTGTGGGGGGGGGGGGGGGGTGGGTTTGGGGTGGGGGGGGTGGGGTGGTGGTGGGTGTGGGGGGGGGGGTGGGGGGGGTGGGGGGTGTGGGGTGGGGGGGGGTGGTTTGGGGGGGGGGTGGTGTGGTGGGGGGGTGGGGGGGGTGGGGGGGGTGGGGGTGGGTGGGGGTGGTGGGGGGGGGGGGGGGGGGGGTGGTGGGGTGGGGGTGGGGGGGTGGGTGGGTGGGTTGTGGGGGGTGTGTGTGGGTGTGGGGGTGTGGGGGTGGTGTGGTGGGTGTGGGGTGGGGTGGGTGTGGGGGTGGTGGGGGGGTGGGGTGGTGTGGGTGGGGGGTGGGGGTGGTGGGGGTGGGGGGTGGTGGGGGTGTGGGTGGTGGGGGGTGTGTGGGTGGGGTGGGGGGTGGGGGGGTGGGGGGGGGGTTGGGGTGGGTGTGGGATATGATTTTGGTTTGATTTGTAATGGTTTGAAGATGGCGTTGGTTTGGTTTCTGGGAATTGTTTGGAGTATAGGGGAAATTAGTAAAGTTTCTGGGGTGTATCTTTATGTTGGATGGGAGTGGTTAATATTATCTATAGAAGGAAGATGAAATATTTATTTGGTATGATTTATTATAGGGTTTGTAGAATTCTGGGATGTTAGAGGAGTGATAATGAGGTAATGAAATTTTAGAATAATATTATAAATATGGTGTATTTTATTTATTAGTATTTTATGGTGAGAAAGTTGTGGTGTGAGTTGAATTTAAAGATAGTCCACAGAATTAAGTTTAACAAGTCATTTGGAGTGGAAAAATGATGAGAGAGAACAACCCGAGAACAAATATATAAGCGTAGTCTACGACCAGAATCGAAATGCTATGAAAGTCAAGACACATAGGATGTGTTAGAGTCTATTGGTATGAGGATATTATCTTGTGTGTTGAGGGTGTGTGAGTACACACACGCTTAGGGGTGAATGTTTTTGGGACGAGAGTGAGAGAGATTAGGGGGTCGGTGAGTGAGGGGAATGGGACAATGAGACAGGGTGCACACACTGAATACAGTACTATCTAGTATATTCTATGGGCTATATATATTGTTTGTAAATGGGGGGGGGGGGGGGGGGGGGAGAGAAGAGTTGAGGTGTTCTCGCTCGTGTTAACTTCAACACACAAAATTACTCCACCTACGACAGAGAACTCTTAAGTGCTTATTCGTCCATCAAGCATTTCCGATACTTGCTGGAGGGCCGAGAATTCACATTATTCACGGACCATAAGCCACTTACATTCGCATTTTGTCAAAAGCTGGAAAAAGCTTCTCCACGTCAGCAAAGGCATCTAGAATTCATTGCACAATTCACAGTGGACATCCAACACATTTCAGGAAAGGATAATTGCGTAGCAGATACACTATCAAGAGTAGAGGAATTACAAATAGGTTCACAAATTAACTACGAAGAAATAGCCCAAGCTCAAGAATTTGATACCGAACTGAAAGATATGCTCTCATCTCCAGAGTCTTCTTTACAGTTAGTAAAATTACCTATTGTTGGATCCGATCGCTTTTTATACTGCGATGTGTCCCATGAGACAAAACGACCATACATACCACCTGATTTTAGAAAACAAGTATTTCATCATGTTCATGATCTGGCACACCCAGGTATTAAATCTACAGTAAAACTAATCTCTTCAAAGTTTATTTGGCCATCTATCAGGAAAGACTCTAGAAATTGGGCTAAATGTTGCATAAAATGCCAAAAGTCAAAGATTTCCAGACATGTACGCAGTCCGTATCAACAATATCATACAGTAAATCAACGTTTCAGTGAAATAAACCTTGACATTATAGGACCATTGCCAACATCAGAAGGATATCGATATTGCCTTACTATCATCGACCGTTATTCGCGTTGGCCAGAAGCAACGCCCATACCGGATATAGAAGCCGAAACAGTTGCAGATGCGTTAGTAAAAACATGGATAGCTCGTTTTGGATCTCCTACTATTATCATAACCGATCAAGGACGTCAATTCGAATCAAATTTATTTTACGAATTATCAAAGCTCATAGGGTATAAAAGGCAACGCACAGTAGCTTATCATCCTCAAGCTAACGGGGCAGTGGAACGCTGGCACCGTACGTTAAAAGCTGCCATTATGTGCCATGAAAATCAAAGCTGGACTAAATCACTTCCGATCATTCTGCTTGGATTACGCACAACTTGGCACACAACATTGAGCTCTACGCCAGCCGAACTTCTTTACGGAGAAAATATCCGTTTGCCTTATGATTTCTTGGAAAATACAGAAAGTGAACCACAATCTGAATTCGTAAAAACTCTGAAAAGTAAGATGCAAGACCTTAGACCTGTGTCTTTCACAAATCATTCGAAACAAAAACCATTCGTTTTTTCAGACTTAAAAAGCTGCTCACACGTCTTTGTAAGAACTGATAGTGTTCGCCGCAGCCTTCAGCCTCCATACCAAGGCCCATATGAAGTTCTAAGCAGAACCGATAAAATTTTCAAAGTCAAAATAAAGGATAAAACGGTCAATATTTCAATAGATAGAGTTAAACCCTGTTTTTTGGATAACTCTTCTATTAAAAATGATTTCACACCCAGCCCAATCCAACAAGGACAGCAACCACAAACTTTCACTGCCAAGTCCGAGAAACAGCCAATTCTTAAGAAATCGAAATCACATGCTCCAAGGGTTCCGCAGAAGGTTACATTCGCAGAGGACCAGCTGCCACTACAAACTAGGTCCGGGCGTATCATTCGACGCCCGGCTCGTTTTCTTTGAGAACTTTCATTATCGTTCGGTACCTCACTAGGCGGGGGAATGATGTGGCGTCCCACTTTAGTTAAGCCTTTACCGGCGATAGTTTTTGTATAGTAACTTTTGTTTGTATCGAGTAGCAACAATATACTGATAGATACGAATCTTGTAAATAAATTTAGTCGTTCTTACTACTCTGATAAAAGGCGTCTGGTTATTATTGTAAAGTACATATTCAACTACATCCTTACGACCAACCCACAAAGTATTCCCGAATTATACAGTTGAAAACACCATTTTTTCTAGTCAAAAAATAAAAATGAAAAACGACGATGCCTTGCTTCGTTTTTCCGAACTTTTGACGCCCTCTCTTATTCACTGTCCACAGTTTTGACTGAATCTTTATCTGTATTCAATTGAAGAACATATTTATCCACAGAGTCAAAAGGACTTTAAGGCTCGCAAAGAATGTTGCGTTATATGCGCTCGGACGTACGCCACATACATATCGCAGTTCTTACTTGAGTAAAACCTAATTTGAATTCGAGATATCAAAATTCAAATATTTTTTTTTTTTTCTGTCCTTCTCTCTACTGTCCGTAATTGGTCTTACATTTATTCATTTACCATTTGGCAGGAAAAAAATATTGGGAAAAATCATACTAAACGCACTTAAAGTTTCATATGTATATAAAATTTGCTTGGCGAAAAACTACAGATTAATTTGATAACAATGGTATATTGGCACTTGGCGAATTGTTGCCACTCTACCGTGGCGAAAGCAAAAGATATTCGGTTACTCGTCGCCATTTTTTTTCTGATTTTACATTTAATTGAAACTTTTAACGTTTTATATTGGTTTTGTGCAACTATTTTCCGGATTATGTGTTTTTTGAAGAACATTATAAAGTTATTTAATTTAGCTGGCGAAAGATTTTGTACTTTAAATGAAATTTTTATTGTAATACGTATCTCCTTCTATATGAGCGGAGAATTTTTAACCTTTACTGCCTTTTTTTATTTCTTAGGGGTTTTTTTTTTTAATATTTTGATACCATACGATACCTCCTTTTATCCAAAGGGGGGATTTTTTTTTTAACCCTGTACTGGGTTTTACTGGGGGTTTTTTTTTTTTTTTTTTTTTTTTTTTTGTTTTGTTTTTTTGTATTAGTGAAAATTTTAATTTCGAACCAGGCCCGTCATTTAGGGGGTCAGAGGGTCAATTGCCCCGCCCCCCTGGCTTTAAAAAATCAATGTATTTATATGTAAGTGGGTGTGGTTTTTTATGCTTTCCGATGCAATTGCATTGTACGAGGACCCTCGTATTTGGACCCTTTGCCCCCCCCCCTGGAAAAATTTGAAATGACGTCCCTGTCTCGAACAATGGCTTGCTTTATTAAAAATTCGGAAAAACCCCACAACCCTCCAAGGGTGGCCAAGTACTTCCATGCCAAATGTGGTCCAGATCCGACGTGAACTGGATTTGTATAGGGAACATACACACACATATATTCTCTGTTTTATTTATATGGATAATCCTAAAATACCAAATAATGAGTGATATCGCCAAATAACTAGTTTCTGTGAAGATATTGATAACACAGAGACTTTTGAAATTTTTTCCGATGTCGCCAAATTTATGAATGCCAAAAGACTAAGCACCAATGTTTTGCGGATATTGCAAGAAGTAAAACTCTTTTGCACAAAATAGAACAACCGTGTCAAAATTCCGATAATTGCACATCTTTTTTCCGTATAATTTTGACTACAGTGCATTATGGGCACCATACTTTGATTAAACACGGTGGCAACTTATTGGTTGCTTTACAGTTTCAGAATGTCGCCAACTATAGTGGGTAACTAACTATACTTGGGATTCAATTTTGGCGATTAACCAGAAAATAAGTGCCGTAACATAAAGAAACATGTTTTTTTAATACGCTTTATGCACACGTAATTTGTTTTTAATTTTACTATATTTCTAAAGAATCAACGAATTGCTTATTACTCTCACTTGACCGAGGCTGAAGTTATTTTGATTTTTGGACGCGAAGCCTCTATGAGCACCACTGTCCCCCAACCCCCGCATTTGAACACTTCTCCGGTTCGGGACCTCTGCTCCTCCTGGGTGGTAGCATCCATAATCGTCAAACACATAAACACTCTAGGGTAGCCGTACCTACCATTAAAAGTGATTAACAGGTTGGACGGGGCCATGAAGAATTCTGGGGGCGCAACAAACTAGAGTTTCTGGGGGGGGGGGATACCTCAGGACGAACAGAGGTCCAAGGACCTTCCTTTGCAATTTTTTTAAAATTTACCCTAAAAATTTAGGTTTTCAGCTAATGTGAGAGCAGATTTTATCGCATTGTTTACTGGAATTATGTGCAAGAATTTGAAACAGTTTATGAGGTTTTTGATAAAGAATAATCATGTTCTTTTTTTTGACCTTATTATAGCCAAAGAAGAAGAAATTTTAATGATACACCTATCCCCCCCATAAAACCCATTTACTGAGGATAAAATTATAATTTAAGAAATGCAGTTACTGTTTGATGTTTGTACAATTTTTCTTTTCAAATGAATAAAAATACTTTCACTACGTGTTGAAAAACACGTAGCACAGAGATATTTTATTCGTACTTTTCGGGTCACACAATAAACTACATCAGAGTGTCCCTAAGGGAGCTGCTCCACATTGACGTAAAGCAGAAAAATAAAGCAGAAACGTAAAATGGATTAAATAGTGTTCCTATGGAAAGTACCCGGATTTTCGGTTTCTGCCTTTGGTTTCGGTCGCGTTTTCTGCTGATATGGAGCAGGAACCTAAGTGTTGTCCGTAGATCCCCGGGGGTCCGCGAGCTCATGCCAGGGGGTCCGTGGTGCTATCCTGGTGAAATGTTAAAAAAGGTGTAAACGGAAGAACTAGAAACAATATTTTTATTCAAAACGAAAGCACCCGACCTGAACTAAAATTCACAAAAATGCAGCAATGAAATTATTTTATTTACATTGTTTTGTTTCCTTTTAACTACAGTTGCTTTCATACTAACAGACGATAGTTTTTGCAGTTTAATCCCTAGCTGTTGCATTTTTAATAGTACTATGAAAAAAATCGTCAGCACAACAAGCATTTCAAGCGCTCTTTTTCTCAAAGTGATTTCTTGTTTTGATGCAAAGTACAAAGCATTAACTCATTTGTAGTAATTTTAAAACATCTGGTGTGCACGCTACACTACTTCCTTTTACGCTTAAATTCCATAATAAATGCCTCAAGTGTTAAAATAGTGCATTAGTGTGAGCAAGATAACAATTCAAACATTTACATCCCTAGTTTGTCACGAATCAATGCAAAATAATGTTTTACAATGATTTATTTTCTAAATATCGCCGATTTTAACATGATTCAGTGAATTTTTCGCAAAATGTGCCCAATAGCGCCAAATTGAGTCCAAATTGAAAAAAAAAAAAAAAAAAAAAAAAAACGCCAAATTTGTCGCCAACTCGACGGCAAACACTTGGTGTGGCGATATATCGTCAAGTGGTAGCACCAAATCATATCATTCAATCTGCATTGAAATTAACATTGATTTACCCCACAAAGGGGTAAAAGACCCCCTTGAGAACATTCGAATGCAACCACAAGGGGAGGTGCACAACGACCACCCTCAGAGCCTACATACCAAACTAGAAGCTTCTACGGCATATAGTTTTTGAGTTATACGACATACATACATACATACGCACATACATACAAACATACATACATACATACGCACATACATACGTACACACAGACGTCACGAGAAAACTCGTCGTAATTAACTGGGGCATGGTCGGAAAGGATATTTCGGCTGCTTATGTGTTAGTAGGTACATATGCATGTGCTGATAGGTCGAAAAAACTACTCAACATTCATTCGGGGGTGAGCAAAATCAAAATTTAGACCGAATTTTGAGTGATTTTTTTTTTTTTTTTGTGACCACAATACTTCCTTTACAAAGTAAAAGGAAGTAAAAATGGCTGAAGAATCATCAAGTTTTGCTTCATATTTTCCATAATACAATACAGTTCATTATATTTTTTAATTATATTTTGCGTTCGTTTATATTAAATCTATATCAAGTGGATACACGGTATTTATGTATATTTTTAAATAAAACATATCATTCACAATGCAATAATATATTTCGTAATAACATATCTACTCCGCGTGTTGTCGAATATGTAAATACTGGACATTTAGTAGCATACTGTGCAGTTACTGCCGACTGCCAGTCAATTCCGCATGACAATTAGAGTGAAAAGGGCAGGTAAACGGCAGTATCTGCTTTACCTCTCTATGCGCTTGCAAAATCAAAATTCAATCGATTACCCAAAAAATATATCGGTATAAACATATAGTATCGCCTATGTTCGAAGTTCAATGTTTTATTGATCTTTGCGGGAAATCAAAAACGCGTTTCTTCAATTATCTCGAAAACTCATTTTTGCAGATACTGCCGTTTACCTGCCCACGGCAGCATAAGTCTTTCTAGGTATGAGGCAAATTGCAGTCTTCTCAGTGTTAACGTGCCCGAGTCACCATTACTGAACACGGAGGACCTTCGACCGGCTGGCATCAAAACCCATTTTCAAGTCCGACCCCTACCGATCGAGGCTCCCCCCTCCCCCCCCCTCCCACACACACACAAGCACGCCACCACCAAGAACATGGGACATACTGTGAGATATTTTACCGAAGCACCTACCCCGAATGTGTGCATGCCCTATGCTATGCCTCTCCTGATTTTCTCAAGAAAAGGAAGAAATGCAAAGTAACATTCAACAAAGGCATGCGGAAGTGCGCCTCCTTAACCTGTCCCCCCTTTTTCGAATGAAACCTTTTATGCTGCAAGGCGCGGAGTTCAAAATCCCGCAAAGGTTTGTTGCATGCTGGATGATGTTTTAGTCTGAAGAGAAGGAGAAAATTTGGGAGGGTTAGGCAGGGCCCGATTAAGCCAAAGTAGTGCCCTGGTACTGCCAGAAATTTGGGGCCCCTCTCACAAAGAAATTCGGCCATTTTTAACCTCTTCCCGGCTTTTCCCGAGCTGGACTCGGGCAAGCGAAATGTTCCATTCTGGCTCATCCCGAGTGTATCTCGGGCACTGTGAAAATGAACACTGCACAACCAGTCTTTCCCGAATTATTTTACATGTCCCTTTTATGGTTTCGGATGCTTTTATTTACTATTGTTGCTACTAGATAACATAACTATACAGTGTTTTGAGCTGTAGATTTAAGATAGGAGTAGGCGCCAACTCCAAAGTACAATGACTTCTGCCATACAAAAAGCCAACTTTACAGGTAAATACTCATTTATTACTCATTTATTTAAATAGATATTTTTACATTTATTTTTAGGAAATGTTGCATGCGAATGATGCTATTACTATGTTTAAAAAGATATGTATGTATGAAAATAAACATAAAAAAATTGACATTTTTTGATCCGTAATCCCGAAATAAAATGAGCCTGGAAGGGGTTAAAGTGCCAGTACCAGAAAGAGAGGAGAACAAAGCAAAAACACTTCATTTTGGTGCCCCAAAAATTATCGTGTCTCTCCTGTTTTGCCACAAGGAGAATTCGCCACCTTGTGATTGACAGGTCAGGTATCGTCACGCTTCATTGATCTCCCTACACAGTGGGAAGGGAAAAATGGTAGGGATTATCTATCCCTATCACTGAGCTTAAAGAGGGAAAATATTCCCATTTTAGTATTAAAACAAGTTAATTTATTTATTTATTTCACAAAGCAGTGGGCAGCAAGTCTACCGGTTTAAATCCCACAGTCAGCGTACATGCAACCAGGCCAAATTTGCCGTTTCACAACAATGTACACCCGCCCCTCACACATACTTGTGTGTGTACACACAAGATGTCATCAAATTTTGCCTGGTCGCAGTACGATGTACGAGTCGAGTCTCTTGAGGGGTCTTGGCATCCCTCGCGTAAGTCAAAATTTCGGTTGTGAAAAAGGGTATGCAAACATTTTTTTCATAAACGTATCCAATTTTTTTAGACATTTGTTAAAGCCCTTCAAACTTTTTTCAGTCATTTCTAAACTATGCATTACAGTTTCTTTCACAAAGAACATAATTTTTACTATATTAAAAAAAAGATGTTTTATTGAATCTAAAATACAATTACGATGCATAAAATTAATGCATAAAATAAAACAGTACGGTGCTTACCAGGGGCGTACGCAGACAAATCCTTTCCGGGTGGCGGGGGCTGAGCAGAGATTTTTAGAGATGGGGTTGGGGGGGGGGGGCACCTTATGAAATGTAGCTAAGGGAAGTAAATGTTTGGAATTTATGATATCAATGCTAATTTAACATGATAAAAGTACATAATTATTATATTTTTAACCGTTATCTATAATTGCTGCAAAAGAGTAAAATCATTTGATGAAAACAGAAAATGATAGTAAAGACTGAATTTTTTTTTTTACTGACGGAAATCTTCTTGAATCACATTCTCGCAATATTTTGGAAAATTTGTGCTTAAATATAGTTAATTTTGCAATTAAATTTACTATTTTTACTGGGCTTTAATCACATTTGTTTAAATATAATCAAAAGAGTTAGACAAATGAACAAGCATTAATCGTTGTTTCTGAAACATATATTTAGAATAAAAACTAACAAAATTGAATTACGTAAAATTATCAGAAATGTGACATAGTAAAATAGACTAGTCAAAACTAGTAAAAAAATAATTTTTCTTATTTTCTTTTAATTTTGTCTTTTACCTAATTTATTTGATCTGAAAAATTTTCTGATCTTGCTACTGTTCAAAAAAAGGAAGGAAAAAAAATATTAAACTTAAATGCAAAAAATTCGTTTTGAAAATTTCGGAGGGGGCTGCAGCCCTGCCAGCCCACCCCCTGAGTACGCCACTGGTGCTTACGATCTGTAGCCGTAATAAAATGCAGCACTAAAACATAGTACTGTGCAGTAGCTACAGTAATTATATTTGTAACTTAAAGAAAAAATATATCTTTTCGTTGTGTTAAGAAAAAAACAATGTATACACATATTATGCAATAGGAAAAAAAAATCAGCACACGAAAACTTTATTTAATTTTTTTAATGTGATACAGTAGCCGCCGCTTATATGAATAACGTTTGTTCTAAATCGTTTAGATTAAAAAAAAGCGGCTGAATCAACAAAGCGGCTAGTTCAATAAAGCTGGATTAAGTTCTGACTTTCACATTTTGCCTTATTAAAGCGGCTGATTCAATTAACCTCTAATTCAATTAACCGGCATCCAATGTACTCAAAAGCATAGCAAACGATGTAAGTTGTGTTTTTTTATTTACAAGTATTTTATTACTAATAAAGTTACTATGTATATTTCCCTATACTATTATACATTCAACCCTGCGAAAAACCCTTCTCCCTCTTCCAAAACAAAATGTTTCAGCTTTTTTGTAACATAGAAATCAAACCAAGATACTCTCGTCATGTAGCGTCTCTCTGGAAAGTAAACATTTGGAAAGAGACGACGGAGATTTTTCGACTCCATGCTTATCCCTAAAATTTTCCCTGCCGTCAAGAAAATACCTACGATTAAGATACAGTTCAGTGGTTTCAACCAGTTTCACTTCTCCTGCAGCGAAGTCACGCCTTCTTCTTTGTTAACGAGTTGGATGGCGATTTGACCAGGGTGGCGAATCATCCATAGAATCAAAATTATGGTGCCGAGGTCCATGGACCCGCTGGACCGCGTGTTAATCAGGCCCTGGGATTAGGTAAAAATGAAATCATTTCCGAGGGTCAGGAGCCATTTACAGCTACATGAAATCCATAGAGGAACGTCCTATCGCAGCTCCCGATTGCGCAAAAACATTACGAGAATACAAGGTGACATTCCAAAGTATTCATTCTTGTTCCTTAAACCACCACCGGCACTCTTGTCTGGTGGTCAGAGAAGTCTGACTTGGATTGGGAGGTTTCGAGTTTGAATCCTGGCTCGGACATGGATGTACTTTCTCTCTAATGCGCATCCTTTCTTTGTTTGAATGTGTTGCTGTGCTGTGAATGATTGTCAAAACCCTGTAAAAGGGTCCCTATGGCATGTGTGTACTGTGGAAGCCAAACTGGGCCGTGGTGGCCCGATCGGTAAGGCATCGAGCTCGTGTCCGGAGGGACCCGGGTTCGATCCCAGCCGATCAAAGATCCACCGCCTTGATTAATGGTGGCTGGGAGGCGTTAAAAATGTCGTGGTCACAAAGTCCTTCAAGTGAAACGATACCTCTGGGGGTGCTGGGCCTAGGGTTTGCTCGACACTAGGTTCTGGTTCAAAATTAAGAACAGAGCGCCCTTCAGGGCCTTAGCCCGGTTAAACCACGAAGCTGTGGTAGGTACGGGGGACCCTGGAGGTGTGAAATGAAATGTGGAAGCCAAACTTTACACCAACTGACGGCACCGCTGGAAGAGTGAAGCAGCGCACCCGAAGCTGCCAGCCTGGCAGACACAAGACAAAAGCAACATTCAAGAACTATACGCCGAGACAAGTATTTAATTTTCGACTTACCGGGCAAAGGCACGTCCTTCATCTGTTCGTGGACTTGGACGTTGAAATCTAATAGAACTTATTCCTCCGTTTGTTGGCACCGTTAGGTTTCAAGAGGAACAAGTTTATCAGATGCGGCAGGATTCACTCCCTCATGTAGTCACTTCTCGTGTAGTTTTGGTTTATTGCTTCCTATAAAAAGAGTGATCGAACTACATAACTAGTGAAAACTACATAATCAAGAATAGGTGACAGCATTTTACTAGATCTCAAATGAGTTATTAACTGCACGCAATTCCCTGTTTCATTTTGAAAATCTCGCGTGATTTTGGCTTGTTTCGGTGTTTTGCTAAATTTGAACTGGCAATACCTTTTTTATTTACATTTAGCTTTCAATTAATAGTTCAGCTGAGTTGTACATCTCATAAAAATTAAGACGAGCATTGATTGCAATCAAAGCTTTTGAGCCGAGTTAAAGCGTTTTCAGGAGCATTTGCGAAACAAAATCTAACTAACAGTTTATTTGAGAGGGAATCGATTTTTTTGATTTAGCATAAAGTGCGTTGATGTTTAAGCTAATGTAAATGTGAAACATATCTTTCTCACAACAGATATAACGTATTTGAAAGTTTTATTTCAAGTAAGGTACATTTCGGATTTAAATCCCTCTATTAGAAACTACTGCTATTTTTTCACTGCTGGAGTGTATTCTTCCTCGCTTACTACCTCCAATAGCATGATAGTAAGATGTTTAGATGTTGCGAAAAATCCATCTATTTCACTAGGATTTCGATTCAAAGTTATGGAAACATTAAGGTCTCGCGACACAAGATTGCCGTGTTTCGCAATTGCATGAGATGAAAGAATGAAAAATGACAAAAATAAATAAATATATTTCGCGTTTTTTTTTTTTTTTTATTATTTACTCATTAAGTTATTATGACTTTGTTACTTACCCTACACAGCCATAGACTTAGCCTTTTCTTTTGAGGAAAAGCTGAAGAAGGTCCTTTTTTTGTTGCTAAAATTTTTTGTTGCTACTAGCTCAGAAGTTTTGAAGAAAGTAATTTTTCGAACAATATTTCCTAATAATGTAACACTTCTATGACATCACGCATTGTTGAGATTTTAAAGCGAAATAGCAGTATTGTTGTAGAACATTGTTATAGATTATGTTGAACAGGAAAACAAACCTTAAGGGGTCTAAGAACTAAAATTTAAACGAGACACAGAAAATCCCTATTTAAAAGCCTGTAACTAAATTTCTACAAAAGCTATTGACAAACTTTTAGATTTAAATCAAAGCTGAAAATGTAAAAAATAGTACATGATATAACGTGCATTTAAACGGTAAATTTTGTAATACAAAAAAGAAATAGTAAAATACAGTTTTCTCACGTTTGAAAAATATCGAGACTCTCTCTTACTTGAAATTGTATGTACATTGTACAATCCTAATATTATTTTTAAGGTATTGCCAGATATTTACCTCAAGACTTGAACCTCAATTATTTTTTTAAACAGTTTATTATTTCTTTATTGAAATGTTAAACATAACTGAAGGGTTTGGAGGATGAAGGGACTATGTTACATTTTTTGAAAATACACGCTGAAAACTGGTAAGCAACGGATAGAGGAAAGCAAATCAAACTTGGTACATCAGAAAGTATATGGGTCATTTTCACCATATGCTTACATTTCAGAATTTTTAAGTAATTTTTTTTAACTTGCTATTTTCTTTTAGAATCACTAACAGGTGTTTTGTCACATATTTTAGGTGTGTGAAAAAGTACTTGGTTGTACACTTTGATGCATAATTAAGTGTTCAAATACTGTTGTAAAACTTTAAGTTGCAAGGAAAATTGTCGTCCGTTAGCGTACAAAAGCAATATGAAATCTCACTTTTAAACTATATCATACCTCCTAGAACCAACTTCATTTGAAATTACAGTAGCCCCTCGTTATATCGCGCCTCGTTATATCGCTCATTCGGATATATTGCTCTTTTCTTTTGTCCCCCCCCCAAAAAAAAAAAAAACTTTTAGTTCGAAACCATTTTTGAGAAAATATGTAAGGTGCTCAGAAAAGGTCTCTTTCTCATTTCTTTTGTCATCAATGAACAAAACGGAGGTTCTTCTATTCTTCTGAATTCGCTGAAAAGAAGCAGCAAATTCCTGTCACTCAAACTTGCATACTGCAGAGACAGTTTGGAAATACTGGACACTTTCTTTTGTATTGATACAATGAGCGAAGCGCATCTGGTAAGTGTCAAGAAAACACACGCTCTAAAATCTAATGTTCGAATAAATGAATTTTTATGTATGTGCACGTATAATTTACTTGTATGCTGGATAAAAAAACTATTTTTAATGACCTCGGTTATATCGCGTTTTCGGATAGATCGCGCTTTTTTCTTGTCCCCCGAAAAGCGCGATATAACGAGGGGTTAGGGCCATGCTCCACATCAGCGTAAAACGCGACCGAAACTGAAGGCAGAAACCGAAAATCCGGGTACTTTCCATAGGAACACCATTGAATCCATTTTACGCTTCTGCCTAATTTTTCTGCTTTACGTCGATGTGGAGCATGGCCCTTACTGTATTTGCGTCCCTGAAGCTTAAAATGATGTTTGTGATCATTAAAGTATTGATTAAAAACTGTATGGTAACGGATTTGACATTTGGTAACGGATTTGACCAGTAACGGATTTGACATTTCAACCAAAAATGTCAAATTATGGCTAGGTTGTCGAATTTAAAAATTGAACAACAATATGCAGTTTCTTAGAGCTCTATAATAAACAATATTTCGAAGTAAAAGTTGAGAAATAGTAAAAATTAATACTCTCTAAAATCTTTGGTAACAGACTTGACAAAGAATAAAAATACGCACCTGGAAGAAATCTTGTGCAAAACGCCACAGCAATATTTCTCGACTCAGGAAAACAAAAAGGTATGAAATAGTTACGTCACGAATTTGTTAAGTTAACTGAATAAGTGTTACCATCTTTTAACTGCAATAAATACCTTTTTTAGTTAAAATAAATAGGGTAACGGACTTGACAAGAACTGCCGGACAAAATACATTCATACATTTCCTAATGAAAAAAAATTACTATTGTCAATATTTATTATGAATATCATATACTAATAGTCGATATATAGAAATAATCTGTTGTATAAACTTTTTTATACAATTAAGTGTATAAAAAAAATAGTTGAACTTGCGAAAATTGGAAATGGACAAGCGTTTTTGCCTTGATTCTCATTTTTAGCCTACTTTCCCGTTAAAAATAAAAAAAAAGACTAAAAAGCATTAAAAGTGGCTTAATGCATCTAAAAAATATCGCCAAGTCCAAAAAATATCGCCAAGTCAAAAAAATATCGCCAAATCCAAAAAAAAGTCAAAAAGAAACAAAAAAGAAAAATGAATATTGAAAAATTAAAAATTGGAAAGTAGGGTATTGAGATGGGGAATTTGTGCGTCTGTCGGTCTGTCTATCTGTCTGTCCCCCTAATAACTTTTGAATGAACATTCCGATTTGAACAAACTTTTTTTTGTTGGAAAGATCTCGGCGAGTACAGCTCATTCCCATATTTGATTTTTTGATTTGAACAATTTTTGGTTCAACTTTGAGCCGTTCAAACAACCTGTCCCGCGATATTAACTTTTTAGTTAACAGTCCGATTTGAACAAACTTTTTTTTGTTCGAAAGGTCTTTTCAAGGATACTTCATTCCCGTATTTACATTTTCGATTTGAACAATTTTTGGTTCAACATTTAACCGTTCAAGCAACCTTTCCCCACCTAATAACTTTTAAGTGAACCGTCCGAATCGAATAAACTTTTTTTTGTTCGAAAGGTCTTTTCAAGGATACTTCATTCCCGTATTTACATTTTCGATTTGAACAATTTTTCGTTCAACATTGAACCGTTCAAACAAGCTGTCACACCTAATAACTTTTGAGTGAACAATCCGATTTAAACATTTTTTTTTTTTTTTTTTGTTCAAAGCATCTCGGCAAGGATACTTTATTACCGTATTCAAATTTTAAATTTGAACATTTTTCGTTCAACATTGAACCGTTCAAACAATCTCTCACCCCTAATAACTTTTGATAGGGCCGTGGTGGCCCGATCGGTAAGGCATCGGACTCGTGTCCGAAAGGACCCGGGTTCGATCCCAGCCGATCAAAGATCCACCATCTTGATTAATGGTGACTGGGAGGCGTTAAAAATGTCGTGGTCACAAAGTCCTCCAAGTGAAACGATACCTCTGGGGGTGCTAGGGCCTATGGTTTGCTCGACCCTAGGTTCTGGTTCAAAATTAAGAACAGAGCGCTCTTCAGGGCCCTATCCCGGTTAAACCACTAAGCTGGTAGGTACGGGGGACCCTGGAGGGTGAAATGAAATGAAATAATAACTTTTGAGTGAACAGTCCGATTTAAACAAACTTTTTTGTTGGAAAGATCTTTTCAAGGATACTTCATTCCCGTATTTATATTTTCGATTTGAACAATTTTTCGTTCAACATTGAACCATTTAAACAAGCTCCCTGCAAACAAGCCCCTAATAACTTTTGGGTGAACAGTGGGATTTTAACAGACTTTTTTTTTTGTTCGAAAGATCTCAGCAAGGATACTTCATTACCATATTTAAATTTTGAACATTTTTTCGTTCAACATTGAACCGTTTAAACAAGCTCCCTTCAAACAAACCCCTAATAACTTTTGAGTGAACAGTGGGATTTAAACAAACTTTTTTTTTTGTTCGAAGGATCTCAGCAAGGATACTTCATTACCATATTTAAATTTTGAACATTTTTTTCGTTCAACATTGAACCGTTCAAGCAACCTTTCCCCACCTAATAACTTTTAAGTGAACCATCCGAATTGAATAAACTTTTTTTTGTTCGAAAGATCTCGGAAATTCTCATTCCCATAGTTCGCTTTTTGATTTGAACCATTTTTCGTTCAACGTTGAACCGTTCAGAAAAAACCTTAACATTAGCGCCTACGGGGAAATTTAAGTTAAATGTAGATCCTGAGCTTAAAGGCGGATTTCCTTCAAACTAATTTTGTAAGGAAATGGTTTTGATAAATAATGCATGTAAAGTACTTTTCTGTATAATCTTCTGTGAGGACCGACTCCGACTCCGTAAACATGGCGGAAATGCAAGCTCAGAAAAAAAATTACTGACTGTGCAGACGATTTATTGTTCGTTTATTTATCTGTTTTGTTTTTATTATTGTTATTTTTTTAGCAGACGATTTTTTTTGTAACAAAAATTTTTCATTCGCGAGAGCATTTTATTCTTTATTTATATTTGACAACTGGCAACGGATAAAAAATGAAATTCGAGACATTTTATTAACGAACGAGTTTTGTTTTCCTTTCTGTGTACTTTTATTTATTTACGTATTTATTGAAAACGATTGAGGAATTTTTCTACGGAAGAACTATAACAGTTACATTCTCTAAAACGTGCGAAAAAACTTTATTTAGTCGTTTATTTACTTTTTACGTGTCTATTTCATCTGATGAGATTGGTATATTTTGCATTTAGAAATCAGCTTTAAGTGCTAAAAAGGTATGTTTGACATAATTTTCAGTCTCAGATAATCAAGATAATATTGATCAGATGCTAGAATGCCGGTGTCTATGTACGGGAAAGTAGGCACGTTTAGTTCTTGACAGAACTTCTTGTTAAAGACTTATATAAAAATAAATAAATAAATTTTGCAATAATTTTTTGAGTAATAGAATTTTTTTGGGGGTATTGCTTGCAGAAAAAAATTGTTCGCATTGAATTTAAAATATAAGTTATGCTGCAAAATCGTCTTTTTAACCTCCGGACAGCAAATGTACGCAAATTTTGAAAATGACCCATATGTCATTTGACAAACTTCACGCGTTCACTTGACGACAAAACCAGAAAACGAAAAAGCTGCAACAATAAAACGTTGAACTTTAATTACTCGAAATTTCGGTTTCACACAACCCCTTCATCTTCCAAGCCCTTCAGTTATCTAAATTTACCAAAATTATGGATTTTTTTTTTTTGAAAAGTTGAGCTTGATTTTTAAGTAAAATTGAGGTTTAGATTATGCATGGTGTCCACTCTTATAGTATCCCAATAGCTAATTTCTAAACCGTTAGAGATAAGCATATAGTTCATTTAGGAAAAAATCTCTAAATTGCGAAAGGAATTTGCGATTCTATGAAATTTTTTTCAAAAAATCAAATTTTGAAAGAGTTACGAAATTTAAATTTTACACAGCTCCCAGTCGTATCAGTCATATTTAGTAAAACATTCTTGATACTGTAACGTGACTAAGCACCAATGTTTTGCGGATATTGCAAGAAGTAAAACTCTTTTGCACAAAATGGAACAACCGTGTCAAAATTCCGTTAATTGCACATCTTTTGAAGGTATAACTTTGACTACAGTGCATTATAGGCACCATACTTTGATTAAACACGATGGCAATTTATTGGTTGCTTTAGTTTAAGAATGTCGCCAACTATAGTGGGTAACTATACTTGGTATTCAATTTTGGCGATTAACCAAAAAATAAGTGCCGTAACAGAAAGAAACATGTTTTTTTAATACGCTTTATGCACACGTAATTTGTTTTTAATTTTACTATATTTCTAAAGAATCAACGAATTGCTTATTACTCTCACGGAGTGGCTAAGGGTTTTTTTTTTTTTTTAATTTAATTTTCGAAACTGTACGTAATCTGTAATGATTGAAAACTACTCCTCTGAAAATACAGCCGCTACAAAAATCTTCCGAGACACTTATTTTCCACTGGGGTAACTAACCCTTTTCCTTTTTTAAAAAATAATATTTATTTCAGTTTTTATTATTCGATGTTTTTTTATTTTAATTATTATTTTAAGCGTAAGGAAGCATCAGATTGCTGTGTGTCTTTTATCATTTGAAAATTTAAACTCATTTTTCAGATACATATATATTGTAACGAGTCCGTAGCACCTTCAACTTTCTTTAAATGAGCATTCCAATCTTGAGGACGTAACTATAAATTTATTTACAAGTATGTACACTATTTACAATAGGAGCAGGAAACAATTGCTAAACATCCAGCAATTAGGTAGCAAACAGTACACTGTACTCTCAACAGTAACTCAGCACCACGTATCTAACGTGAACAGTAATTAAGAAATTACAAAAGCAAAACAAACATTCACCCAAAGCGAATAAAACCGACTTATTAAAAAATATGGTATGGACCCCACACTACTTCCTTTTACGTGTAAATTTCTTAGTAGATATCTTAAGTGTTAAAATAGTGCTTGGAGTGAGCAAGATAATAATTCAAACATTTACACCCTAGTTTGCCACGAAAAATGCAAAAAAATGATTTACAATGATTAATTTTCCAAATATCGCCGATTTTAACATCATTCCACGGAGTAGAAAGAAGGAGAGAAATGTTCTACGGATGCGCTAGTTTGAAAGTGGCAACGAATTCTCACCGCCGCCAGAGGACGCTGCTCGACAAACGCTCCCTATCTCCTACGGGAATCAATGTAAATGATACTGAATCTGTCATCTTTTTAAATGCTGCTGTGGGAAAGAAAATATTTTTTTTTCAACTAGATTTTGGTGTAAACCATCGATTAACATTATGAACTAAATATGACTTTGATCCCACTGAAATTTTGCCGTATTTTTTAAGAAAGATGTTTAATCGATCGCATCTAGCTACTTGCCAAATTTGACATATATGCGACTGTATGTGACATTTTCTTTGCATTGTACGATATAATTTTTGCTGAGAATCAGTTCTCTAAATTGTTGATAAATTAAGCATGAGGCAAAAAATTATTTATGTCAGTATTTAATTTTGTTATTAATTAAATATAATTATTAGTTTAAATATATTTATTAAATATATTTAGTTCATAATGTTAATCGATGGTTTGAGCAAAATTCCAATTTAAAAAAAAAATATTCTTGCCAACAGCAGTCTTTAAAAAATGACAGATTCTGTTAGATTTGGCAAGTTGGTAAGTGCATTCGATTAAACCTATTTCTCAAAGAATACGGCACTTATTTTCGTGGGATGAAAATCATATTTAATTCATAATGTCAATCGAAGATTTACACCAAAATCCAGTTGATTTTTTTTTTTCTTTTCCATAGCAGCATTTAAAAAAAGAAGACAGATTCAGTATCAGTTACATTGATTCCCGTAGGAGATAGGGAGCGTTTGTCGAGCAGCGTCCTCTGGCGGCGGTGAGAATTCGTTGCCACTTTTAGATAGCAGAGATTTAGCTCCTCCCCTTTAATCTCCTTGGTTGCCACTCTACCGCGGCGAAAGTAAAAGATATTCAGTTGCTCTCTCGCCATGTTTTTCCATATTTTACATTTAATTGAAGCTTTAAATGTTTTATAGTGGTTTGATGCAATTATTTTGCGAATTATGTTGTATTTTTGAAGTATATTATAACGTTTTTTAATTTAGCTGGCGAATGATTTTGTTCTTCAATGAAATTTCAATTGTAATACATATCTCACATATGAGCGGCGGATTTTTCACCCTTTACGGCCTTTCTTATTTCTTTGGGGTTTTTTTTTTTTTTTTCATAATTTTATACCGTGTAATACCTTCTTTTATGCAAGCGGAGAATTTTGTTACTCTTTACTGGGTAAACATTTTTTTTTTTTTTGTATTAGTAAAAATTTGAATTTTGTACAAAGGCTTGCTTTTTTGAAACTGATCCTAAAATAACCAAATATTGTGTGATATCGCCAAATACGTAGTTTCTGGGAAGATGTTGGCAACTCAAAAATTTTCAAATTTTTTCGCCAAATTTTTGATGCCAAAAGACGATGCAGTTGGAAAAGGGAAGCAGGCAAGCAGCGCACCCCAAATTTCCAGCATATACCAACGCCTCCTAAATACTAAATGCCTAGAACATTTGCTTCGCTTCCGTCGAGATAGGTTCCACTTTAAACGCCACCTTGCGGCAATCCGATGATGCCGTTGTCATTTTTTGATTGAATAATTTTTTAATTTAAATTCATAAATGAACCAATCGTTCATTTTTTGAAGAATTCCGGTAGATGGCAGTGTTTCGTGAACCGAGGGCATTTTGCAGCTATTGGCGATGGATCCAAACAATATTCTAATTAAATTTTTTGATTGGTTGATTTTTAAATTTAAATTTAGAAATGAACCAATCGTTAATTTCTCTTTCTCGAAGAGATCTGGTAGATGGCAGTGTATCGTGAACCAAGAATGAAATTTTGCTCTGTGCTAAAAACCAGAGAGTTGCAGGCATTTAATATTTAGGAGGCGTTGCCTATACTCGACTGCAACCTTTCTTGACTACAGAGAAGTAAGCTGAGACCAAGCAAAGGAAGTAGCTCCTTGCGCGGTGTCCGAATTTAGGGTGAAATTAGATCCTTCCCTTTAGAAATCGGATTAGAGTGTTTCATCTACGCAAATGTAGTCTTTTTTTGTAATAATATTCGTAATTTTCTTCATATTTTCAATTTTACGAACGGAGTAGAGCGGAAACCATTTGAATCGAACGCGCTAGCCAATAAGAGTTCACTCACAGTTGGCGATCTCCTTCTAATTCGCCAAGAAGGTTTCTGTTATCTACGTTTTCCTTCCGCGCGTAGTGATTTCAGTGTCAACTTAAGTTGCTGTCGAGTATAGCTGACACAAGACAACAGCAACATTCAAGAGCTATACACTGAGACAAAATTTTAATTTTCGACTTACCGGGCCAAAGACACGTATTTCATCGGCTCATGGACTTGGACATTAAAATCTAATAAAACTTATTCCTCCGTTTGTTGGCACCGTTAGGTTTCAAGAGAAATAGTTTTATCAGATTCGGCATTCACTCCTCGATGGAATGGCTGATCCACAACCATCAGGAGCAGCCAGTGTCTTTACATCGTCTCTTTTAATGTGTCTTTAGAAATGGGACCTACAATCCATGAATGCCCTTTAAAAACAATAAAAAATAAAACTATTGATAAGTAGTTCAGGCCCCATTAGCAAAAGTTGCCATGTTAAATACAGTCGAGTCTCGATAGCTCGAAGTCTTATAACTCGAACAGTCCTTTATCTCGAAGTTTTATCAGGTCTCAAACTCTTGAGAAGAATTTGCGAATTTTCCACATCTCTAACTACCAATAACTCAATGCTTTTAGCCAATGGCTCGGGACTTCAACTTATCGAGACTCAACTGTGTCATAAAGTATGTGGACGATTCTCTGTAATGTAAGAATGAAGGCTTTCACGGCCGGAGTAAATAGGAGGAGTGATTCTCTGTAAACTCGTCATTTTTCACACGAAATCTGTCCGGGCATGGTTTTTTGAAATGTCCGTATAATAATTTTACTATTGCTCAGAAAATGAATCTATTACTTTGGTTTGAAAGAGGGCCAATTGAAGTTTGTGTTTTTCTGATAAATCATGATAGGGAGTAAGTCCCCTGCCTAGTATAACTAGGCAGGGGACTGTGCCAGGTGACTGTGTTTTTGCTCTTTGTAGCGTAATATCTGCAAAACTATTGGAACATAATTAGTTACGAGCCTACCTACAAATTGAGGCACAAATCGGGGACATAATAACCAATATGTTTTATAATTAAGTTAATTGACATTCATAAAATCACTTCCCAGAGGACTGTTTTCGCAACGACCCTGATGCATACTTTCATCACAAAGGTGGCTCTCAAGCTGAACAAAGTAGCGTTTCAACATCGTTCTCGGCGATTTCGGCAAATTCACACCGATTACTTTAAAATTCATGCCAAAAAGAATTTGCAAAAGTTATAGGTTTTTCGTATTACAGCTTTGAATTTGTTGCAGGCGACTGTTCGAAAAAACTCCGGACAGAATTTACATGACAATTTTTGGTTTTAGAAATACGTAATTATACCTTATTTCATAAGAAAAATTTTGCTTCATTATTCTATTTCTGGATATTAATTGCCAAATTTATGTAGTGTTAATAGGTTTTTTGAAATACTACCTTTAACAGTTGGACTATGGAATTGGGACAGCCAGGGACTGTGTTTTTGGCGCTTAGATAATTTCTAGAAAAAAAAATTAAAGTATACTTTAATTTTTTTTTATTTAGTGATAATATATTATCACTCCAAATACAGTTGGGCCACAAAGTATTAATGCTTTACTTGCATTAAGAGCGACAAAAACTTTATTACACTTTATTAGTTTTAAAATACTCAGTCCGGACAGCCAATTACCAGTCTACAGAGAATCGCCCATATGTGTTCGGAATCAGTTGTGGAATTGTGATTGATAAATATGTTTAAGCATTTCAAAATTGTCAGCTAGTCAACCCTGTTCTTTTAGCAAAGAAAATATGTGCTGTTAAGAAAGAAACTGCTTTTCAAGTTTAACTTAAAAGGACAAAATACTTACGAATACACGATGTTTTGCTCTACGACATTGAGTGCTGCATGTTTTCATGCTATGCTTGTGTATTTATCTAGTAAGCGTCATTATAACTGTTTACAATTGAAGGGCTTGCTGCAAAAAGGAGGTAGCTCCATTTTCAATGTCTTCAAAATGTCTGTCTATTAGAACTTAAAATAAAGGTCACCTCTTGTGTTGTAATATTTAAAAAAATCCTCTTGCATACTTTTCAGTTCAGTTATACAAGAGGGTTCATAAAACTTAAAGAAACTTTTAGAATGCGATTTTCTCCTATAAGCTTTAATGCAGACATTTTGAAGACATTGAAAATGGAGCTACCTCCTTTTTGCAGCAAGCCCTTCAATTAATAAGCTTTGGTTTGCCCGATAAAACATGACATGGCATTCTTTTCTAATTCCACATAAAAACTTAATATTTCTCTTCAGCTTTGCTTCACCAATGTAGTTCCTATTTTTGCACAATCCTAATTCTTAGACATTTAAAGAATCTAGTTTGATGTGCGCGTGAAATGATTTTGAAAATCTGAAGTTGTTTTTAATGAAAAAGAGCTTCTATTAAAAAGAGTGATAAAAATATATCCTCAAAACTTCATAATCAAGAATGGATGATAGCCTTTTACTATTTAACTGCACGCAATCGCCTGTTTCGTTTCTGAATGTCTCGCGTGTTTTATATAAGATTTGTTTCAGCAGCAGTTTGCGAAATTTAAAACGGCAGTACACATTTTATTTACCTTTAGCTTTTGAAAGATGTTACATCTAGCTGGGTTGTGCATCTCATAAAAACTAAGCATTTAAATTGCAAACTTTTTGAGGTTAGTTTAATGCAATTTTAAGAGCATTTTGCAAAACAAAATCTTGCTAACTGAAAGACGTTTTGAGAAAGAATCGAATTTTTCAATTTCGCATAATGTGCGTTGATGTTTAAGTTAATTTAAATCAGAAACGTATCTTTCTCACGTATTTGAAATTTGAAAGTTTAATTTCAAGTAAGCTACATTTTGGTTTTAAATCACAATCATGACTTGCTATTTTTTCACCGCCGGATTGCTTGGCGCAGATATTGCGTTCTTCTTCGCTTACTAACACTCTAATTCACCTGGATTTCTATTTCTATTAAAAGTTATGGGTGAAAATGCGCTTTGGGTCCCTGCTTGGCGCATTTTCAAAAAGTCGCCAATTCTTGCGTAATGTCTCTCGGACCTTTCAGTTCGCGAGACAACAAGAATAAACGCGCCAGTTGGCGACTTTTTGAAAATGCGCCAAACAGGGACCCAAAGCGCATTTTCACCAAAGTTATGGGCCAATTTGGTCACGCAACTCAAGATAGTCATGTTTCGCGATTGCCATAAGATGAAAGAATGAAATATGCCACAAAAAATTATATTTCGCGGTTTTTTACAATATTTAATCAAGAAGTTATTATTCCTCAGTTACTTACCTGACACAACCATGGACTTGCCCTTTTCTTTCAACGCAAAAACGGAGGAAGGGTATTTTTTGCCGCAGCTAAATTTTTTTGCTGCTACTAGCTCAGAAGTTTTGAAGAAAAAGATTTTTTAAACAATATTTCCTTATGATGTAACACTTCTATGAGATCACGCATTGTTGACATTTTAAAGCGAAATGGCAGTATTATTGTAGCACATTGTTACAGAATATGTTGCCAGGAAAAGCACCTTTCAGGGATCTAAGGACTATTAAACGCGACACAGCAAATCCCCCATTATTTAAAAACCTGTAAATAAATTTCTATAAGAGCTATGTTTAAGGTTTTAGATTTAAATTAAAGCGGAAAATCTTGCAAATAACGCATGACATAATGTAAAGTTTAACTGTACAATTTCGGAACACAAAAAAAGTGATAGTAAAATATACCGTTTTCTCACGTTTGTAAAATATCGTGCACTTTCTCGTTCTGGAAAATGCATGCATAATCCTAATATTATTTTTAAAGTATTGTCAGATATCTACCTCACGACCTGAACCTCAATTATTTTTTAAAACTGTTTATATTTTTATTGAAATGTTAAACATAAATATCAAAATTTAAAAAAATTTGGAAGATTTTTTTCTTTTTTGAAAAGTTAAATTCGATTTTCAAGTAAAATTGAGGTTTAGATTACATAAATGAACCAGAAAGACATACAAAAAATTTGCATGAAAATATATTAGGGCGATTCTCTGTTAACTCGTCATTTTTCACACGAAATCTGTCCGGGCACGGTTTTTTGAAACGCTCGTATAATTATAATACTATTGCTCAGAAAACGAATCTATTACTTTGGTTTGAAAGAGGGCCAATTGAAGTTTGCGTTTTTCTGATAAATCATGATAGGGGGTAAGTCCCACGCCTGGTATAACTAGGCAGGGGACTGTGCCAGGTGACTGTGTTTTTGCTCTTTGTTGCGTAATGTCTGCAAAACTATTGGAACATAATTAGTTGCGAGACTACCCATAAATTTAGGCACAAATCGTGGACATAATAACTAATATGTTTTATAATTAAATTAATTACAGCTTTGAATTTGTTGCAGGGGACTGTTTGAAAAAACTCCGGACAGAATTTACATGACAATTTTAAGTTTTAGAAATACGTAATTATACCTTATTTCATAAGAAAAATATAGCTTCATTATTCTATTTTTAGATATTAATTGCCAAATTTATGTAGTGTTAATAGGTTTTTTTGAAATACTACCTTTAACAGTTAGACTATGGGATTGGGACAGCCATGGGACTGTGTTTTTGGCGCTTAGATAATTTCTAGAAAAAAAAAATTAAATTTTTATCACTCCAAATACAATTGGGCCATAAAGTATTAATGCTTTACTTGTATTAAGAGCGATAATTACTTTATTACACTTTATTATTTTTAAAATACTCAGTCCGGACAGCCAATTACCAGTTTACAGAGAATCGCCCATTAAGAACTTCTTGATATGTGCTTGTTAGCGCAGTGTTTTGGGGTGCGATTTTAAACCACAAAACGAACATTCTTTTTCTTTTTTAAGTTTAAGGCAAAAAGAAAGCGAGTGACTATATAAGAAAAGCAAAAAGAAACAAAGCATATTCTTAAATACTCCCGTTTCATTTCTATGACCTCTCTTGCCTGGCTGAGCCGAATTTTGATTTTCTTTAGCGGGAGAAAGGAAAGATATACCTTTTCCACGACTTTGTATTTTCTCACCTAAGAACTCAAGTAGAGCTTTTAAATCCTAACTATCACTTTTATTTTTCTTTTAAATTCTAGAGTTAAACCAGGGGGTAATACAGTGGAACCTCGGTAACTCGACTCACCACGGGACCAGGGCCTGATTACCGAATAGGCCAACTAGGCCTTGGCCTAGGGGACCCAAATGGCTAAAATTTTCAGTCATTGTCTAAACTTGAAAGGTTTTTACTGCAGGGGGCACCGGAATTGTGTTCGGCCTAGGGCCTCATGATAGTTTAATCGGGCCCTGCACGGGACCACGAAAATATATCGAGTTAGGCGGATGTGAAGGGTTTCATAATTTCAACTTTTGAAAGCTTCTCTGTTGTGCTAATTTTCTAGAGCTTACGATCGATGTTTTAAAATTAATTTTCGAAAACATTTTTTTTTTAAAGAATATAACACAATATGTAGGACAAACTTGAATACCTTACTTGGAATACTCTCTGTTTGCGTATTGTGCGCCTGGCAGCCACGAACGATTCCATTTGAAAAAGGGGAGATAGGTTTAGGATGCGCACTGAAAGATGCCTTCAGTTTTTGTTCGCTTACTACTTCCTCGTTGCTTTTCCCCCTATTTCGAGAAAGTCAGAAGAGACTTGGCGCGTGCGCAGATGAGGCGGCACGAAAAAATTTTAGACAGTAAATACATAATTTTTGAAAAGAGAGAAGAACTCCTTGTCATAGAGAAAAGGCAATCTTTTGAATTGACTGGCCCATAAGCAGCAGAATTCTCAGAAATGGTTACTGAGAAACAATATCGGTCGAAAAGAATGGACGACAATTGCGAGTGGATGTCGACTTATTGAGGTTCAGGTTAGTTTTAGTCAAGTTAGAGAAGTTTATTTTCATTGAAATTAACATTGGACCAACCATTAGGGGGGGGGGGATGTCGACTTTCTGAGGTTGTCGAGTTACCGGAATTCCACTGCTCTTCCAAAGTTATCGGGTTAAAAGATTACCGTACGATTTTAAACTTATTCCCAAGCTTTCTAAATATCTAGTTTCAGTTTCAGGCCGATCGTATAATTTTCTCAAACCATTGTACCGCTCGTGTTTTTAATGGGAATCATGTTCAGAAGAGATCCTATATGCACATTAATGAACAGACTCTAGTTATAAAGCAGTGAGTAACCGCCCCTAAGCAAGGGCTAAGGCAGAAACATGCAATACACCGCCAACTCGGCTATTTCGATCCATGGACTGCAGTTTCGAGCTTATTATGCTCTCAAAACGAGATTTCAATAGTTCTAATGCTGCATTATAATTATTTTAAGTTATTACGAATACGGAAATAGCTTTCGCTGCAGCACCACCCACTAAACTTTTTTGATAAATAAGTTTCTCCATTTTCTATAAATCACTATTTTTATCTATTGCGCTTTCAAATTGATTGATGAATTCTAACCAATATTTGTGGTCACCGTAGAACAGCAATCGGCAGCCTAAATTGACTGAAGATCTACTTTCTAAGTTTGGTGCTAATACAAGATGGACTTGGGGAGGGAGGCCTGATGACACTTGAGACTTAAATGGATCACCATAAAAATAAACGAATGTGTTGCATACACGGTTCAAATGAAACTTAGCTGACTTCAAACTAAGATTAACTCATATCAAAAGAGATTTTAACACTTAAAATTGTTGAAGTAATGTTATGCTAACCCCGCCTCAAAATATTTCAAACACAAGTGCACAAACATCAATTGCTTGGTTTTAAATTGATAAAATAGGGTAAGTGCTCCAGTAGTCGGCCACAATGACATAAAACTCCTTATAAATAGTACATTTTTAATTCAAAATCAGATGTGACGCATTCACACATTCATGTACCTATCCTTAATCATCAACCAGTGGCAGTTAAGTTTTGGGTACTTTTTTTGAATGAGTAATGAGTCATTTCATTTAGAATGGTGTGCCCGTCATCCAAGATTGCGATTCTGCTTATTTTTCAGCTAAGATGATTCTGTGGCCGACCACTGGAGCATTTACTAGTGGTGATAACAGCTTGGATTTCAACGTAATTTTTTTTAAATTTCTGAAACAAGTAGGTGATTCACAATCAGAAAGGTTCATTCTAAAGTTTTAATTTGTTTTCGTTGCTGTATTGATAGCTTAAAGTTCTAGGTTAGCCAAGATCAACAAAAATCTCTTAAATGGCCGACTACTGGAGCACTTACCCTAGTGACTTAAAAAAGTTCCAGTGATTATAAAAAGTTTCAAAATTTTTCAAATAGCTTTTGATTTCGACGTTAAACTTAATTTTGTTCCAGATATTTATGTTTTTAAATCCTACTCAGACAGAAAGCGATATTCAAAATATTGTTGCGATCAACTTAAAATGGGGACAAGGTTAAACGGTCGATAACTATCGACAGGTTGCCAACCGCTGCAGTAGAATTTACCAACAGTTAGCTTGGGAAATTGAATCGACGTTCTAGGCCAGGGGTGGTCAACCTTTTTAGGGAAAGTGCCACTATCTGGTGAGAAAATGCTCAGCGTGCCACATTGTATTTTTCCAACAAACTGAAAATGTTTAAAAAGTAAAAAATAGGCTATTTGCTGGCTGAATATTTAATTCCTCTCTAAATAAAACATTTTTTTCTCGTAAATCCGAGTGATTGAAACTAAAATTTAATGCAGATGAAACTAGAGCTCCTTTAGAGGACAGGCTGACTTGTCCGACATTTTGGTTCCAAGACATTCTTGGATCCAGCGTTGTTACAGGTATTTAAAACACATTTATATTATACCTGGTTGCTTTGGCGTAAAATAATTTATGATTAGTTGGATAAAGCACCATATTAGGTAAGTTTAAAAAGATAACTTATTTCTCGAATTTAAAAACAGTTTATTGGGAAATGTTTCATGAAATTGGGTCTATTTTCATATTGCACTTGTTTTAAGCCTGAGTTTATGAAATGTTTTGTCATATAGACAAAAATATTCAAATATCATCTATGCAGCTACAATTCAAGTTTAGCTTCCACTTTTCTTCAATGCGACTTGAGTACAGATACCAGTGGTTCCACGTCCACCGTTTTGGAACCAAAATGTCGGATGAGTCAGCTCCCTTCTTAAAGGAGCCTTAGATGAAACAAGTCCGAACTTAAGATTTATCGTTAGTAAACACTTTTGTAGGTTCTGACAGTTGGGTTATGCTTAAAATAGAAACAAATAACATGAAACAAAAGTTAATAGTCTGTACTTAATGTGGTTTATGAGTTTATCTTTTTTACGAAGTTATCAATTTCAGGACTAGTTCTTGAGAATCCTAAGAAGTGTAAGTGTTTTAAGTGTTGTCAATTAATGTTCAACGGTGTTTAGATTTTTATGCATTCATGACAAAAAATATTTATTTAGAAGCGTATTTTAAACCAAATCTACAACATCACCAGACGGCTAAAGTGAGTACATGTGAAAAAAATTTTGTTGGTACAAATTTCCAAATAACGTGGATGACTTTCTGTTGAAGTAACTCTTATATTTGATTACCAATACAAAAGGTCAGTAACTCCGATTTGAATTTCAGGAGAGTAACAAATAGTGTATTGCAGAGAAATAGACAAAGAATTTGAAGAGATCTGCATTTTTTTATCATCTTGAAAATCATCAAACCAAACATTGAATGAATACTTAAAATAGGTGTAAATTTTCTCCACATATCATCGGCAAAATTATTAAATTTGGGATGCGACTTTCAATATTAATTTTCAATGTTTTATTCATTTTTCTCCAAAGTAGAGAGAAAGAAACTGATTTCATTGTAAATAATGTAGATGGCCCATACTGGTTTAGGAAACTTTTTCCTGTACAACCTTATATTTAAATTACTTATGCGCCGGACAATAAGAGACGAAATAGCTAAATTCAATTGCTATTCTTCATTTCTAAGTAGCAAGTTCTCATTGCTTTTCTTCCAGATACTGTCGGTTCCAAGAAATATTATTCGATTAAGCGGAGGATTTGTTTAAGCGGGGAGTTTTAACCTTGCGTCTATGGCATCGGTTTCAGGATTTTTTATTCGTATAAGCGGGGTATTCGTTTATCCGTTACCCGATTAAGCGGGAACGACTGTATTTAAAAAACACAATGCGTAAAACTCGAAAATCTTATGACTATTGGATTGTTCTCGCACATTTTCAATGAAGGAGTAACTTGCTATATTCTTCTCTTTCTCCTGAGAAAAATTCACAAAACATTCACAGCTCTCGTTCGTAGTTTGTTAATAGTGAACCAACAGAGGAAAAGTTTCATTTCTTGGCAAGGAAATTGTGATAATTCAATGACACTTTAGAGGTTTTTTCCCCCAAATAAATTTTCATGTAATGTAACAAAAACAATTTAATAGTCTTTATTTGTGCAACCATACCGAATTTTGTCCATGGGTCATTCCGACGAAAATGGTCCGAGACTTTAGAATTTTTTAAAATCAATTTTAATAACTACCACCCATTAAGTGTATTTTTTATTGGTTTTCCATTTCATTTTGTGCCATCAAGTATCAATTGATTAGGTATAATTCATTTAGAAACGACAAAAAAAAAAAAATTATCTTTGTCAGAAGGAGAAAATGACGTGTCCCAGCTTCAAATTGCTAGAATTTTAAATGTGGTTTAAAATTAAACTGAAATGTAACATCAAAATAAATGACACTGCACTGCACAAAAGATGCTTCTGACACCATTTCTGCAGATTATTACGCAAATGAAAAAAAAAAAAAAAATCCCCATTTATCCATGTCCCTAGATTTTCTATGTTTCGAATTGTCCACTCTGTTATATGCTTTTTGGAAATAAAATAAACAATTGCATTCAATCTGATATATTTTTTTAAAAATATAGGTAGTATAACTGCCGTTATTAGCTTGCTACATTGAATTATGTAGTCAACAACCAGGGTGAGCCTCATTCTTTTCTTATGATAGTTAATTTGAACTGTTGGATGTCCACTCTGTTAGAGCCGATTTCATGATGAAAAAAATAGATTTGTTCTTGAAATTGCAGACAGAGACTTACAGTTTTAGGCTGTTTATTCCATTTTATGCTTGTTCTGTGATTCTAACTTTTCTTTGTGATTATACAGATATTTTTAAAGGCTTATTTGTCCACTCTGTTAAACAAAGTGATTAAAATATTTAAAATCCTTGCATAAATGAGTCATGTACTAGTTATTTACACTTCATTATACACAAATAAATGGAAACTCAATAAAAAAAATATGATTAGTTGGTGAAAATTATTTAAATTGATAATCTTAAGTAAAGAGTTTCAGACATGATTTGTACCATTTTCGTCGGAATGACCCCCAATCTGGTTTCTTAATTTTAGTTGCAGAGTCAACTTTTCTTTTAATTTCCTCACCTGTAACTGAAACTACTGAAGATCAAAAATACATTCTGCAGCATTGAAAATTTCATTTGTGCTAAGCAGAAATACACTGCGATGCAAAAGTTTAGACAATTGTCAAATATGTGAATAAAAAGAAAACTACTCAACGAAATTCTTTCAAATTTCTACTATGGTCCCAAATACGTGTATGGAGTTCTTAAAATTTTAACTGGAATCAAATTTTGGATATTACAAAAGACATTTTTTAACATTGTTGCAAAAGTTTAGAAAATAGTCATATTTTATGCAAATATCCCTTGAAATGTGATTGGTGGAGGAAAGGCGGGACTTTATTATTCAATTATAAAGTGCAGAGATTGCTGAATAAATAATCAAAATCTCAAAAGCTCTGTAGTTCTCGTGTAAAGAAGATGAGAAAGTTTGGAAGCCGAAATTTAAAAATGAACCCACTTTATTAATTTTTTGCCTTTTAAATCGGCTTTAGAATGGTAGTACGTTGCTTTTTACTTTGTGGAGAGCAAATTCAGACATGCGTATCGATCAAAAAGTCCAAGAAAAATTATATTTCTTAAGAATGAAGGGATTGAAAAAACGGCTCATACTGACGATTCGCCCCTTAATCCTACAAAACTTCAACTTGGGTCAAAAACAGCACGTGACAGCATAAGTAGATGAACAACTGAATCGGAATGCATTAAAAAAACAAAGAATTGTGCCTGAACCTCCCAAATAAGCCAGATTTTAATGTGAAAAGCAGCATATGTATCATCGTGACTAAAAAATGAATGGTACTTTCTTTGATAAAAATTATTAAAATTGGGATGGCCTAGATGGATTATAATTCTTTTCGTGGGACTTGGGAAATATCCAGTGATCATATGCTGTGCTGCTTTTACCATTAAAATCTGGCTTATTTGGGACACTCTGTCCAAAAAGGCTAAAGCACAACTCTTTGTTTTTTTATGCATTTCGATTCAGTTGTTCATCTACTTATGCTGTCACGTGCTGTTCTTGATCCAAGTTGAAGTTTTGTAGGATTAAGGGGCAAATCGTCAGTTCTAGCCGTTTTTTCAATTCCTTCATCTTTAAGAAATATAATTTTTCTTTATTTTTTGATCGATACGCATGTCTGAATTGGTTTGGGATTAAAATGTCGCGGCCGAAATGTTGCGGGCCAAAATGTCGCGGCCAAAATGTCGCCGAGCCAAAATGTCGCCGGTCCAAAATGTCGCGTGCCCAAAATGTCGCGGGCCAAAATGTCGCCGGTCCAAAATGTCGCCGAGCCAAAATATCGCCAGTCCAAAATGTCGCCAGTCCAAAATGCCGCCGGTCCAAAATGTCACCAGTCCAAAATGTAGCCGTTCCAAAATGACGCTAAGTGCATAGTACAGATTTAATGTAGCCAGTAATTCACAAATTCAATGCAGCTTAATTATGTAGCTCAATTTTACTAATAAGCTTATCACGGTATGATAAACACACCTGTTTAGTAGGGTGTATCGAAAAAAAACTTTTTTCGAAATTCAATTTACTAAGTTGATAAAAAGTTGCCCCTACCTACCCACATATTCCACAAAAAATTTCAGTCTTATCAGAAATTGTTTAGGTGTTCTGCACGAGGCCTGAAGTTTGAATTTCTTCAAAAATATTATTTTTTTTCTAATTTTTTTTTAATATTAAGAATAAATGTTAAAAATAATTCAAGTTGAAAAATGTACACAGCAAAGTCGGGGACAAAATTGGGTTTGAAAAAAAGTATATTAAACAACATTTAGATCTCCCACATTTATTCTAAACTTACGTAATTTTCACCAAAACTAGCATTTTACAAGGCCATGCGGCTTGGTTAGAAACTTGTTTATGAATATGGAATCTAACTGAATTAACACTTGAAACTGGGAATCATCTGTGATTTATGTGGAGTAAAAAGTAAAAGAATATAAACTATAAACAGAATCTAAGCCCCTCGTCACACAGTGCCCGCGTTCTATCTGGGCCCCCGTGATGGTAAACGAAATACAGCTCCGCTAGCGTAGCTGCTATAGGATTGTAGAAGAACATATATCTTTAGCTGAGGAAACAGACTCGAAATATTTCGGACATGGTGCTCCAGTAAATGGCCCACGGAAAGAAATTGTAGACTTTATAGCTTCAGTTTCATGATTTATGGAAAAAAAAGTTCTATTGATAAAGAACATAAAAGTTATTGGTTGTGATGGCACATCAGTTAACACTGGAAAATCGAATGGTGCTATTAGACTTTCAGAAAAGTCTTTAGAACCCTCACCACGAGCCGTGGCTCTTGATAGGCCGACTACTGGACAAAATTCTTTTAGTTGACCTATTGGAGAATTCTTACAAGATTGCTAAGATCTACCAGTCATGAACTTTAAGATAATAGAACGAGTTTTACCAGAAGTTGATGTCAAAGAATTGAGTCAAAAATACTTATGGGATGTGTCTAAAGCTGTAATGTCTGACAAATGTTCTCAAAATTTAGCAGAAAGGAGCTCTGCAGGCTTTTCCCAAGCAAGATGGCTCACGATAGCAAACAGTTGTGAGGCTATGCATCGCAACTAGTGATCCAAGTTCAGAATTAAGTAAACTTTCAGAACTTATAATAAAGGTTTATTCTCTATGTATTTTTACAATCGAATCTCAGCATAAAATTATTCATGCATATAAGCATTTTTTAAGATCATAGATTGCAGCAAGTATTTGGATACAAATCTCCAGAATGTTATCCATTCCACATTGTGCAGAAGTAATCTTGCATGGGAAAAGCTTGCAGGGTTCCTTTCTGCTAAATTTTGAGAACGTTTGCCAAACATCACTGCTTTAGACAAATCCCATAAGTTTTTTTTGACTTAATTCTTTGACAACAACTTCTGGTAAAACGCGTTCTGTTTTCTTAAAATTCATGACTGGTAGATCTCAGCAATATTGTAAGAATTCTCCAATAGGTCAAGTAAAAGAATTTTGTCCAGTAGTCGGCCTATCAAGAGCCACCGTTAACTTTCTAAGTGGTAATTCATTAAATGAAGAAAACATACCACGGCTTGTAGTGAGGGTTCTAAAGACTTTTCTGGAAGTCTAATAGCACCATTTGATTTTACAGTGTTAACTGATGTGCCATTACAACCGATAGCTTTTATGTTCGTTATCAATGGAACTTTTTTTTTCCATAAATAGTGAAACTGAAGCTACAATTTCTTTCCCTGGGCCATTTACTGAAGCACCATGTCCGAAATATGTCGAGTCTGTTTCCTCAACCAAACATATATCACACCCTTGCTTCAATCATCGAAACTACTTTTAAACATAAGTTTTGAAGTCGGCGCAAAAACGATAGGTAAAATGATATTTAACCATATTTTCAGTGGCGGCGCTAGTTATGGGGCAATTGCCTTCCTGTCGGGAACGTCTTGCCCCCCCATCGGGAAAAATTTCGTGCTTCGTCGGGAAGACATTTCCGACGATCAAATATTCCGACAGAAATTTGAGCGCCGAAAATGTTTCTGATTCCGACGGATTGGTAATTTTCTTCGAATAAAATCATTCAACGAAAAAAAACAATTTTTTTTTCTAAAACATTCTCAGTATTCGACAAATTACACGATTTCAGACCAATTTCGAACACGAGAACCTTCGGAAAATGGGGTAGCAACAATAGGAATCGGCGAGCTGCCGTCGTATCTCTTGGACGAACGTTAAGTTCTGCTGGAGAAAATTATTTTTGTTCAGGTTGAAAAGGGCAAATCTTCCTTTTTTTTTTCTCACCAGCGGTTCCCACCCACAAATCGCCAGCAGCATGGCAAACGGACATTCATTGTCACTTTCTGAGAATCTGATAATCATCAACGACAAAATAGCTGCTTAATTGCCTAACCTCATTTAAGACCAGCCGCTAGACACGTGTTTCTCTGAGGGCTTTTGTCACCCACCAACTGTCGAGGAGCGCGGGGATTAGACCCCTATTTCCTACTTAGACGGCACGGCGAATGCCGCGGGCTCCCGCGCATTGCATAGCGAGCTAAAGAAGCGAAGCACGCAGCCCACCCCAGTTCTAACTCGAAAACTTTTCATTCACGGAGTTACTTCTTTCTTAGCAAGGAGAAAAAAATTGGAACAATATTTGAACGAATTAAAATTTAACAGAATAGAACAGATGTAAATCATCTCCAGAACTCAGAAGTAACTGGGTAAGTGTGTTATAAACTTTTGGAATGCTTTTTTTTAACAATAATAGGAGCAGGAGCAATTTGAATTTCATGTTTTCTTTTTTCTTTCTTTCATTTAAAAATGTGCACATTTATATAGCAACGAGTTAATAATTAAATCTACGCACATTGTGTGTTTGGAGGCGAGGGAACAAAAAAGTGTTGATACTTTTGTTTCGCTCCTATTTTTCTCTCCCAAGCAGAATAGTTTATAAGCTAATTCTTTTTATTTATTAATTTCAATTACACTTCATTTGTTTTTCATTTCCTTTTTTCGTTCCGTGTATCCTCTGAAATTCGCAATCCTCATTTTTAAGGATCCTCATTTTCAAACCCCGACGCAACAATTAAGGGGGTTATAAAGTTGACGTGTCTGTGTGTTTGTCGATCTGTGTATCTGTTTGTGGCACTCTAGAGCCTAATCGGATGAACCGATTTCAAAAAAAAAAAAAAAAAATGTTTGAAAGGCGAGTTGATTGAGAGTGTTCTTAGCTTGGTCGCGTCTTCGAATGACATTAATTAACGAAGATAGTAATTAAAAACCTTTAAAACGTTCTTCCCTATTTTTGAAGAGAAAAAATACTTGAAAAGCTAAAACAACGGTATCAAAAGAAAGAAAGAAAAATGCGTCTGATAGAATGTGTTTGGAACTTCCATGTTATATAGCATTCGAATATTAACTAACGTTTTTTAGCAAATGCGGCTTAGCCTTAAATTTATGATATTAGATATAGTATATTACGATTTACGATTGTCGGTCGACGGGAAAAGAAAACTCAATGATTTAAAATGTTTTTCTGTCGCCATTTTCTATTTGTTAACAATTAAAATACTAGTCTATATACATAAAAGACTACTTTTGTATGCGTATGTCCGGGGTAAACTTCAAAACTACTGGACCGATTTTAACCATTTTTTCACCGTAGATAACTGCAGTAACAGGGAGCAGCATAAGCTATAATTTATTTCTAAAAAGCTTAGTTTAAAAAAGTTATTATGGAAAATAGTGAATTTCATATAGTTTCCCCATTAAATGCTTAAATTTTCAGTCCATTGTTGCAAAAATTTGTTGCCTGGTAACAACAATATTAATAGTGATCATAATGAAAATGTGAACCAAGGCTTCTCTGGAGTAAGTATGAAATTTATTGCTTTCTTAGGATATTTAGATTCATGCCAATAATCGCTAACGAGACTAAATAAAAGATAATTGATTTTGGCAACAGTTAGAGAAAAGAAAATGTTTATAGTCAAAAAATTTCTAAGTTAGGTACATAAGATGTTTTCACCAATGTTGTCACAAGGATATAAACTAATGATGGGACTTATTTTACGTGTAATGTTTGGAAATACTTGACTCCAGTGCGATTTTACAGGGTGCGACAGAGAAACTTGCTGATTTTAATTGGATGCTAATTAGCAAGGAGTCGTCAGAAAGGAGTGGGAAGAGTCGCATTTTAAAGAGAGGGTCCTGAAGTTTTGTTATCGCATAGTTTAGTTGTCGCCATGCGTTGGACAAAGGAGCAACGAGCGTTCGCCGCCGAATCTTACTTTTCAAATAATCTTTCGGTGGTCGCCACTCAACGTGCCTTCCGAACTCGGTTCAAAATTCAGCCCGTTGTTCCCATTCTTGGCTGGGAATCGACTGTTTTGTGGGTGAAAACATTCAGGGAAAGTGAGAGTGTGGCAAACAGAGGCCCAGGAGGTCAACGGATTTCCAGAACCCTAGAAAGCGTCGAAAAAGTGTGGGAGGCGTTTTTGCGCTCTCCCAGGCGTTCGGCGCGTAAACACGCTGCTGCTTTGGGGATTTTTAAATTGGATACTGAGACGAATTCTTCACAACGAACTCCAGTTTCATCCCAACAAACTTGCTGTAGTTCACCAGTTGAGTGATAACGTCTCCTTGAAAGGTGACGTACCTTGGCCGGCCCGCTCTTCCGATTTGACACTCTGTGACTATTTTTTATGGGGATATCTCAAATCGATCGTTTACAACGACAAGCCCCGGACCCTGCAACGCCTGGAGAACAACATCCGGCTTACTATCACCAGCATCCTATCAGTCGATATGCTCGAAAGAGTGCAACAAATCTAGGGTACATGAGTGCATCATTAACAGGGGCCGTCATTCTTCCCGATGTAGTTTTTAAGTCTAACTAATATAAAAATTCAGAATGGGTACCATATCTTATAAAAAGTAGTAAACTGATATATGATGTACTTTTCCCTTAGTTGACTTTTCAAGTCTGCAAGTTTCTCCGCCGCACCCTGTACCAAGCTTATAACATTTCCGATTTACCTAAGCATTATTTATAGCTTGCATTTGTATTTAAGGTGTGTAATACAGTTTTTTAGTTTGTCCAGTCAGAAAAAATTGCCATTGTTTACAGAAGTAGCCATTGTGTGTATAGATATGCACTTTGTTGTTGAAAAATTCATGGACGAGTGTCACTAAAACACCATACCCGGCCGAAACCCGGGCAGGGCCGGGTACCCGGCTAGTAATTGTATAAAGCAGTAAGAAACCGCTCCTAATCCAGGGCTAAATTGATTTTAGAATGAGGTTTCAAAAGAATACTCAATTTTTCCTCTTTATTCTGCTTTTGCGACTGACAAATTTACTAGTAAGGAGTATCTTTCCTTTTCCGTGTTTACCTTGTCCTCTCGAAAAAAATAAATATATTTAAATTTAAAATTCTTTTGAACAGTGTAGTTCATTTTAATCTGGGTCGGGGGTTTTAAAAATTTTTAATCATTGTACTTGTACTATTTAGTTTTAGTTTTATGGTAAGAACGATTACCTTTCAATCGAATGCATCATAAAAAATTGAAAACTGGGGACAGGGGGGGGGGTGTAACTAAATTTTTGAATTATACCTGTGCCCCCCTGTCGGGCAAGCTTGCCCCCCTGTCGGACATTTCCTAGCGCCACCTCTGCATATTTTGCCAACATTTTTCAGAGAAACCATTGAAAATTAAAAGCAGAATATTTGTACCATTACACGAATGTGTGGTAATGAATGAAATGTATGCGAATGCTCTTAAAGAACCTGGATCCATTAAAATTTATATAGTTAAATTGTAGTTGCGTACAGTGGCTTAGGAACTTTGTATAAACTGGGGGAGCCCGGCGCAATTCCGGATCTTTGCGTTTTCTGGGGGGGGGGGGGGGGGGGGCAAGACACACTTTTAGCCCCTTACGCAAGATTAATTATAAATTCAAAAATGTTAAAATACACAAAAAGGAATTTAAAAACATTGCCAATATCTCTTTCTTCAGAAACATGAGACAAGTTTAACTACACTTTCATTTTTAATATGAACTTAGTTTAAGATGGAATATTTTCTCAGAAAAAGGAAATCTCAAACTTCTGACAGCAGGGTCGGACTGGGCCTTAAAAATGGGGCACACCCCGAGCTTCTGAGAGCGCATGTCAACGGGGGGAGAGGGGGGCCATCACTGAAAATATGTTCAATTTTTCTTCCACACCATTCAATGCAAATTAAATACACACAACAATAATAATTTAAGAAATGATGAGTATTACATTCATAACAAGGAACTATTTGAAGTCAAATAAAAAAATAATTATGAAAAAAGTAATTCGCATTCCCCATCAGCTGTTTACAAAAACCAATTATTGAAAATATTCTAAACTACATTAACAAAAATGAGCGATAAGTATATGAGCGATAAGATTATTTTACTAGCTAGGATTATCTATCTTTCTTGTTTTTCATGTATCCCCTTGAATAAAATTTAATACATTTAAATTTTAAATGCGTTCTGACACGTGAAGGGGTTTTTTTTTTTTTTTTTTTTTTTTTTTTTGTATGAGGTCGGCAATCCGGTTAGGTTTTGTTTTTTAATTTTAAATTTAATCTTAGTAGAAAGAAACTCTCACCACTATTATGTATTGACCACTAAAACTAACTGTATTTCTGCAATGGATTTACATTGTACATTGATACCAATGCTGATATTATTAACTTTATTATTCAAATAAATACATGAAACATAGGAAATAACTATTTAAAAGCTGCCGTACACGATTTCTTAAGTACGTATTGCATCCAGGGTGTAAGATAAATCATGATTTTTTCAAAAAAAAAGTAAAACAAAGGATTTATTTGATTTAAATATGACTTTTTTAAACTTTAAATCAGATTATTTTTATTTTTAAGACTTTAGAAACTTATGTTATGAGTTAATTTACAGTTATAAATATAATTAATTTTAAATTGATATTTTTAAAAAATCACAGCTTTTTCATTTTGAGTGTCATTTCACCAACAAGCTTTCGTAACGTGATGAAAAACCAAACTATTATTTGTTACTTTAAAATAAGTCACAAATTTTGCGTCATCTCCAACGAAACCTAACTCGATAAACCTAAAATAAATGAATTGAATCAGCAGTTTCCATGGGAGACGATGCAAAATTTGGGTCCTTGATGCGCCTATTTAAAAGTAACACAATATAATACAAGTTCATATGATTCAAATCAAATTTTTATTACTTCTTTTTACGTAGTAAAGGAAGTATTGTGTCG
>JAXGGA010010690.1:0-45723 GCA_038373865.1 Uloborus plumipes | reverse complement strand
TGGGGGGCCCTAGACCACGGACTAGTTGGCCTATTCAGTAATCAGGCCCTGTTCTTGGCTGTTGGTCAGATGGTACATAAACTGGCTTTCTACCAACGGCAGCACGACATAGTAAGATCTTAGATCCACTCACCACATAAAACAGTAGGTCACTTGATATAAGGGGAGAAAGCAGAATATGGTAGCATCTGGTTTTTTATTTGTAAAAAAAAAAAAAAAAAACTATATCAGTCCATTTATTCATTAATTATCGTATAATTTTTGCACACATATATTTTTATACTTAATTATAATGACTATTTTTACTTTACTATAAACTGTAAAATTTATTATTCCTTTGAGTAGTAGATGTGATCGATTACTTTAGATCAAAGTTTTTATTTTATTCAATAAGTATTAATGCTAATAATTTTCGTATATACAGGGACATTTTTGCGTATAACTGCTTAAAAATATTTTTTAGAGTGTTGTAAAACATGCAAAATATTATTACTTAAAGGAGAAATGATAAATTACAGTTTAAAAAAATGCATTCTGTAATAATTTATACTCTTAAAATAGAGAAAAGAAAAAAAAAAGAACAGAGCTAAACCACTACTTTGACCTTGACATTGAACGTGTAACTTTTGTAACATTTTAAACAGAAGAATCGTTTTGCGATACATAAGAATCGATTATCTTTAATTTCTGATAGCCTATGATCTGTAATCAATATCATTTCCTGAACTAAGCCTGCTTACGTGCAAATTCATCAGTTTTTGAATAAAGTGTGTAAACAAAAGCTGTCAAAAATTTCATCTTTTGACATGACCTTTCTTTTATGGGCACAAAAGCTCAGTTTTCAGTAGGAAAATATTCGTAATTCTCTTAATTATCTGATGATACTCCTTCAAACGTTTACTGATTAAAAAAAGCTGCTGCCAGTGTTTTAGAATAAAAGCAGAAAAACCCATGACGCCACAGTTTTGCAAGAATCATCTCACATTTCATTAACAGCTTTAAAAAATAAGTTACATTAAAGAATCTTTTTCAAAAAAGAAGATAATGGATCTATTTTTGAACAAAGCTGGCTGAGCTCGATATTTTGCTCATTATAAAAAAAATTTCTCCTTCAGAATTGAAAGAACAAATTCTCAACTATATAGAAGCACATTAAAGAATATACAAAATTATGATGATGAATAATTATTAAATTATTTAATATAACAGAAAAAGTTTAACAATACAATTTTTTATTTACATCAAAATATTAATAACACTTATATTTTTTACCATTAAATTATGTCACTAAATATTTTTTTTTCCATGTATGTCTATAATACTTTTAATCTGAGATCACTAACTAAGATTCACAATAGTTGAAGTTTTCAATTACTCGAATTATTGTATTTTCCTTTTTTTTTTCTCTCTTGTGACTGTTAAAATTAAAATATAAGAAATTCGTACAAAAGCATTCGTACAAGTGTTAGCAATAAAATTTATTAATTATGCACTAAGATAAGTAGCACTAATATTTTTTTATCATTAAAATATGTCGGCAAAATTACTCCGTATTTGTATATTTACAATGAAAAATACAAATATTTCAAAATATGGTGATGAAGTGTTCCGTACATAACACTGAATAACGTAGAATCTCCTAAATATTAAATTAAAAAATGTTATTTGATAAAACGCAGGATTTATATTATCTTAAATACTTTATTGAAAACGGCAAATTTACTACTCACATGCTTGTTCACGAAAAGTTTTGCTGCGCAAAAGTTTAATGATTAAGCATTTGCAGATTACTTGAATACTTTCAAAAAAATTAAAACATTTTTTGAAAGTGAATAACGGATAATTAATCCAAAAAACTGAATACTAATTTAAATATCTCAGAATCATAACTATTTGACTAAGTGTAATGAAGTAAAAGCTTTTTGAATCACGATTATCAGTCAAGACCAATCGTTAAAATTTTCAAAGTAATCATCAGTTTTTTTTTAACCAAAGATAAATAAATAAATAACTTTCCTTGCACTAACTACTGAGAAGTTTACTTAGGAATAATATACGTATCTTGTATACTATTGAAAACATTAAAGCACACTAATCTCATTAAATTTTAGCCATTTTTAATGTGTTTTCTTGCATGTCTTTAAAAAAAAATACATCTCTTGCATGTACTTCTATGCATTGCAGTGCTTTAAAAATATTAGTTCGGAGTACTCATTTAAAATGGTAGTAACATTAATAATTTTCTTGTGTACTAACAAGATTGAATCAAGTCATACTTACCTTTAACCACTTCTTGACGTTCAGCAGTCTCATTCTTTTAAAGCCCACGTTAGGATGCCATAGGGTAGTGGCAAGCGTGCCTGAATATTCGAATTTAAATGAAATTTCGAAACTGGCTGTCAAAAGTGTTTATAGTCATCAACGTCAAATCTCAAAAGGTCTGGAAATTATTTTAATGGCAAAAAGAATGAAATCAAAGACTTGTTATAAAACAAAAGAAAGCTCGATTCTAAACTGCTTTACAGCTTTTGTTCTCCTTCAGTTGTATGAAGATTTAACAAAAGAGGCTAAAAAATGGATTGCTTTCTGAAAGCCATGATTCTTTCCCCCCCCCCTCTCTCTCTCTCTCGTGATAGCTAGCCCTTTCTGACCAGAATTTTCATTTTAAATTAGAAAAAGAACATTTTTCAATTTATTTCCCCTTTAGCCATTAGAAAAGAAAAGAATGCGCATCACTTTTAATACATGTTTTTATCATTTTATATATATTCACAAAAAGTGTATTTCAAAGTTGAAATCCTTAAGGTATTCATTTGACATTAACATAGACTCACACACGTTCTGATATTTTTAGTCGCACATTCAGTGGTTTCAACCGGTACCTTTGATTCAAAAAAGGGTTAATTAATTAATAGAAAATTCCTTCCAATATTTTATCCCAGTTGAATGTTTCTTGTATCCATACAGGCGCGCACCCAGGAGGGGGCTTTGGGGGCTTAAGCCCCTCCTGAAAGATTCAAGTCATTAATAACTCAATATGTACTATGTTTTAAAACCAGTGAAATAACAAATACACACACGGATAATATATACTTTGTCTTTCTTAAAATCTTGGGGAAAGTGGGTCTTAAGTTCTCCCTTATAAAATCCCCCCCCCCTCTTCTACACTTTCTGAGAGACCAAGGCATTGTTTTCAATCAAATCATTCATTGTTCATGCACAGGAGCGAGAATAAGGTTCCAGAAAGGCAGGCTGCCTCAAATCACAGAGCGTTTCATCATCAAAACTAAAATAGTTTTACTTTCGAGGATTTGTCATGGAGAATCATGATAGTTCGCAATGGCGAATTGCAGGTTTGAAAGATCATCACAATAAAAATTTTAAAGCTCCTATCTGTCTAAAACAGAATTATATAAAACATATTTCAAGCACATTTTTTGAATCCATTTCATCAGAGCCCCCCCCCCCTCTTTAAGGGGGGAGGGGGACGGCGCTTGCGAAATGATTTACCCCACCGTTGATTTATGAGATACATGCTCGGGAAACAAGAAAACAGATTTAAAAAATGTATAAAATGGTATGAAAATAAAAGGAAGTAAATAAAGAGGAAAAACAGAAAAAAGTGACCGAATGGTATTTTTGTAAAATAACAAATTTGTCGAAAAAAAGTTATTTTTACATGTATCGAAAAAAGGTATTTTTACGAAAGCCATAAACTTCTGCACTTCAAACCAATGAATTCATTAGAAGGATATTGAAAATTTCAGTATGAAAAACCAAAATTGTTAACTGAAAAACGTTTTCTATTATCTGAATTTTTATTTGAAATAAAAAAAAGAAAAGAAAAAAAAAGTGAAGAAAATGGGAGGAAGGGGTTTCCCAGGCCTAATCCCTCTCTTTTTTTCGGCTTTAAAGTTAGCAAGGATTATAATTTTATAGAGCTTCAGGTTTTGAAAATTCCGGTAGAAAGTCTTTGAATATCTTCATTGACGATCGTCTAATGTTTGTTTTTTGGAACATGAATTTCTAGAAATTTCCGGAGAAGAAAAACGAGCCCCATTATCAAAGATGGTCTGCAGTTTTTTGAAACTTAAATTTCAAAAAAAAATAAAATAAATAAATAGCAATAATGATCTTAAATTTCGTTTTTGGAACTTCAATCACAAAAACTGCTGGTACAGAATACCATCGCTAAAGTTACCGGTAAATGAACAAAAACCACATTTTTACAACTCTTAACATCGCCAACGATGGAAACACATTTCTCTAAGTTTAGTTTCAGGAAAAATATCCAATGGAGAGTTTCCCATTCCATCCATTCTCATATCGTCATCAAAGATGACGCAATAGCATTTTTTAACAATACAATAGCATTTTTAAATTACAATAGCATTTTAAGATACTATGATGTAGTTTTAAAAATGCATTTTACAATAGCATTTTTAAAACTTCAACTTCAAAAAAGGTTCCAGGAAAGACTTTCGAACTGCCATTGTCCTGAACATCCACGAAAATCGTTTAAAATTGAGTTAGATATTTTCGATTTCGACAACAAACATCCAGGGGAGAAATCCGAACCCCATCCCTTTCTCAAACAAATTCAATTGCGTTTTTAAGACATCAATTTTGAAAATTTCCGGTTGAGAGTGGTAGAACCCCATTCTTCCTAAGATTCTGACATAATTATACATTTCGTTTTTGAAATTTCAACATCAAAAAATTTGTAGTGAAATGTTCCAAAATCCCCATTTCTTCTCCTAATGTCTTCAAAGAGTGTCTTCACTATAGTGTTTCTCGGACTTAAATTTCGAAAATTTTCAGTGGGAGAGCCCCCCCCCCCCCCACTCGAGCTCTTCCTAAGATTAACCGGCATCTAAAATTTCATAGTTATTTTTTTCTGGAGGTATTTATCTCCATTTTTTCGATTTTTAATAACTCTGTTTCCCGTATCGAAACTAACAGAGAAAAAAAAAGCTTTAGACTATTTTATTCGGGGAGAAAAACAAATAAATAGAAAGAGGGGGGGTAGTCTATGAAAGTTTTTTTTTTTTTGATCCAATAGCCTCTGGACATTAAAGGGTTAATTGTGCTGTGTGTCAGAAATTAGCCCCCTCTTAAACTAAATCCTGGGTGCGCCCCTGTATCCATATATGATTCGAAACAAGTAAGCCCATACAAGTTATCACACAATGTTTGATAATCTTTGCTTAACGTCGGACAATGCTGACATTCGGAAAGACATTGAAGATGCTTAATATTCCCATAGCGCCCCCAAATCTACTCTTAACCTTTTAATTGCCAATGTTCCCAAATGGGATCATCAACTTTAAAAAATCGTTAAAAAAAAGTTTCGCTTCTGAGGATTTAATTTTTTTTTCTATTTACTGTCAAAAGTAGACCTGATTTTTTGAAAAAAAATTTAGTTAGCTACTACAATTATTGTTTTCTACAAAAAATCGCAAAAATGTGCTTTTTTACGGATTTTCACGAAGACAGAAAAAAAAAAATTCTAAAAAATTTCAAAAAGGCTCAACTTTTTTGACATTCTAAAGTAACCATAAATAAGGATCCTTTTAATGACCTAATATGAGAAATAAATAATTAAAGCAAAAATGTAGCTCCTATAAGCGATCAAACTTCGTTGTTCCCAATTGGGAACATTGGCAAGTAACGCTATACAAAATCCAGTAATTCACGCCGCTTCCTAAGTTCGGTTATATGATTAGTGAAAGCCTTGGAATTGAAAACAACCTCATTTGACACATTGAAAAAGAAAGTGGGTGGCCTTTCGACCTTCCACTGCTCCCCTTTTGGCCCGACAGATTTTCTCTTGCACCCTGCTCAGGCTACAACCTGTTAGCAATAAATATCCCTTCCTTGTGACTTGAGACTGTCCAGAGATTCGGCCCCCAATCAGGGACGTCATTTTGAATTTTTCTAGGGGGGGGTGCAAAGGGGGCATACACTATGTAAAATTTTCCAAAAAGTGGCAAAAAACCACGCCCACTTATATGCCAATACATTGATTGCCCAAAGTCGGGGGGGGGCAATTGACCCCCCTGCCCCCCTAAATGACAGGCCTGCTCCCAATCAATGTTTTCACTCTTTTTCTCCCTCTTTGTGGAGATTTCGCTTTCTGTTTCGCCAGAAGTGATCGCGACAGTGTTGTTAGAAGTCGTGAAAAGAATGGGTTCCAGAGAAAAGTTTTTAACTTTGCAAAAAGCTATTGAATATTTTCAAGCCCTATCAGACTCAGATGAATCAGCAGATTCTGTAGTAGACATTTTCCAATTACCACCAGATGAGACCGGGGAAATAACAGATGAAGAAGCTGTTAATGCCAATGAATTTGATAAGGTTGTTCCTGCTGATGTTTGTAGTATAATAGAAGTATTCACCCGAAAATCGCCAAACGATATATTGGATGACCGAGACGATTATTGATGCCCCATCTACCTCGGAAGCTTCTCCAAAATCCAAGAGAAAGAGGAAATCAGCTAAAAAAGAAATTAACTGGAGAAAAAATGCATCTTTTGATGAAACTATAGAAACGAAAACCCGTAAAAAAATCTGTGAATCATTTCCAGATTTGGCAAATTTATCGCCGGTTGAAATTTTCCGCAAATTTTTACCAATTGAATATTTGGGTCATTTATCGAAAATGACAGAACTATATGCAATGCAGAAAGGAGAACAACTGGACGTTGATGAAAAGGACATATTTCTTTGACAATATTTGCTTATAAAGTGCGGATTGTTTTTTTGTTTTTTGTTTTTTTTTTAAATGTTTTGAAATGTTTAACGTTTCAAATTGAAATGAATTTGTCAAATATGATCAGTTATATCAAGCATTTTATGCATAAATACAAAAGAACTACAGCGAGCGTAAAGCGCAATCGATTAAAAGCCTTAGGAAAAAAATTAACATAACATGCCAATGTTCCCAAATGGGAACATGCCCAAAATCGTAGATAAAAAAAATTTTTTGAAATTTTTTTTTGCATTGTCTAAAGGGATGCCTAAGAGTTCTATTTTTATGCAGCAACTCAAATTTTTATACTTGGAACATAGTGCGGCATTTAAAGGGTTAAGATTCAATATGGCTTATACGAAACAAAGGTTCAGGTGATTCCAACCGGTACCTTTGGTGCAGAAAGGATTAATTAATAGAAAATTAATTCCAATTTTTTGTCCCAGTTGTCGAAGGTTTCTTCTATCCTTATATGATTTGAAACGAGTAAGTCCATACAAGTTATCACACCATGTCTGATAATGTTTGCTTAACGTTGGACAATGCTGACATTCAGAAAGACATTGAAGATGCTTAATATTCCGATAGCGACCCCAAATCTACTCTTAAGATTCAATATGTCTTGTACGGAACAAAAGGTGGCAAGAAATTTCTTCGGGTCTCTTCTTGCTTCGACAAGCAAATGTTATTTGAGGTACTCTTCAGCGCCTAAGGTGAGAGCAAGAGAGGAGCTAGCTCGCATGTGTTGGCGAATTGTATTTCGAAACAGTTCAAATGTGTCTCATGTGAATGGAAGTGATACTGCATACCAACTACTTTTGTTCGCAAATTGAGAGTCTTCTGCGAGGCTAACATTGTTTGCCTCCTGCGAGTAGATATATTTTATTCCGAAGCAGAACTGTAAATTCGTTTTCTGCCAAGGATCTCTTTCTTTCGGATGCGTTTGGAACAATTACGTCTGGCACGCGCGCTGCACAGGAGGTTGGGTAGAGACCCGGAAAAGTCCCGGGGGGTCTAAAGTTGTTAGGGGAGAAATTTTTGCAGCGCTCTGGAAAAAGCGGAGAAGAAAAATGAAATGCAAAAAGCAGGCTCGCGATATTGTTTTTTATCCGACGCTTTGTTTTTATTGAATTCCCGCGAAAAGCGACACAATCGTTCGAATGTAAGAGGAGAAAGTGGGGAATAGATTTAGTCGGCGATAAAGCAAGAACAACGGCGAAAGCAAGCGCATTCTTTATGATTCGGCTTCCACTTTCGATTACCTTTTCCGATGCACTCTGGAGACAAAGCAGGGGGGGGGGGATCGTTTCCCTAAATGCGAAAGATGGGATAGCCGTGTCATAACAAGGCAAAGTCAATTTACCGAGGCACCGAGCGAGCGAGAGACCACGAGAAAGAAAATCAAAGGCTTCCACAATGAGTGGGCACGATTTGTTTTTCCTTTTATCCCCTATTGTTGGCCTGCACTTCATCTGCATGAATTTTTCATGTCTTAATGTAGCCCGATTGAATAATGAACATTTACAATGCAGGGTCCCTTTCTCTCTTCCTATCTTCTCTCTGTGTAGAAGCGCTACAGTCTCCTCCTTCTTTCAAAGCGGTCTTGCCTCCCCCGCGCCTTGGCTGTCTGTTAATATTTCATGGCAACCGCTCCTTCCGCCTTTTGTTCGTGTGCGCTCAATGTCGGAACATGAAAGATTGAAGAAGCGAACGACGTCCTCGGGAAAGGGGGGGCACATCCACCCCCTCCCCCCACACACCGATTCAATTCCAAAGCAACAGTGGCAGCAGCGCAACGGGAATGGCAATTATTTCTGCTCGATCGAGGGCACTGATTTACATTCCCGGACCCGACCACCACTTCAAAAACGCTCTCTCTCTTTAGGGTCGGTTCCAAAAATTCCATTAGACCGCTTTTTAGGCTTAAACGCCCGAGGCCCGATGCTCATTTCCGAGGCCCGCCCCCCTGGGTACCCATCTAACCTCGTTTAGCTTCCTATCAATCTATTAGAGACGAAAGGTAAAAACCAGACACAAAGACAAAGTATGCAACAACAACATTGCTGCTCAATTCCTCTTCAATCGACTATCCTTATTTTTGAAAATGTTATGGGGACGAAATAATGAAATTTTTATGAAGTTTTCATTTTTAATCAATGATGCAATTTCCCTCGTTATCAACTAATTACCTTTGCTGTGCAGTGTAGAAACTTTCAATCTTGAACTGAAAAAATCTTGCAGTGGAGAAGAGTATCTAGAATTAGAAAATATCTAGGGAGCTCTTTTTGGATACCAGTCAAAAATTCATATTTTCTCTTGATATAGCAATCGCAATAAAAAGAAATCCGGTGGAGCAATATCGGGAGAGCAGGATGGGTGAAGCATCTGAATATAAAGTTATTTCTATCTTAAGAATATTTCATAACTCAAAAACTCACTTCTTTTGCAAAAATCATTCTGAAATGGTAATCCGCTGAGACATTTACTTTGCATGTTAACATAAATATACATCATGTTTATGTAACCGTCTGCTTGTAGCACATTAACACAAATCATGAGCAAAAAATATGAAAAATAATTTCACCTGTGTTCATGCACAACCGCAAAGTACTTTTTAAAATGTGCATACTAATATTAAAATGTACTTAAATACTATATCCTGATCTTAAATTTAGCATACACCGTAAATAACAGTTGATACAAATAGTAAAGGAAAAGACGAACTTTCCAGCCTCTTGGATTAAAAATAAAGCTACATAAGCGATAAATGTTTCCTTATTTTTCTTAAGTATTGTTTAAATGAAATCAACAATATGGAAAATTCAGTTAATGATACAACGTAAAATGAAACGTTAAAAATTAATTTTTTTATCTCTTGAATTAAAGACAATGTTTTTAATAAGTGCTAATTCTGAATTTCGAATTTTCACACCCCAGTGTTCAATTTTTCTCACTAATACTCGCCAAAGAAAAGAAATATGCAATGGTAACAACAATTGTTTGAATTCTCACATGAGTTGCATATTTCTTTTTTTTTTTCATGAATATTTTCAAAAAATAACAATAATAATAATTATAAGTAACTCAAGGCTGTAAACATTTGAATTCCTTAATAAGCCCCTTTTCCTCTAACTCAAAAAATAGTTTCAAAAGTATTTTTAAACTGAAATTAATAGTGAAGAAAATCATTACACCTAGTTAGAGTCAAATTTAATTAAAAAAAAAGAACTCGTCCCCCAAATAAGTACTAATTACAAACATTGCAGTTTGCTTCAATCTAAAATTTATGGGCTTTTTTTTTTAATTTTTAAAAATAAACCATAATTAAGCATCTCCTCCAGTAATAAAGTCTAGTGTAATTAAAAGATGATGGCTTTATGCTATAAATGAAGTTCCAGAAATACGCATTTAATAAAAATATTCACAATGCCAGAACCCTCTTTCCGTAGTTTCCAGCTCTCAGCAATCTCATTAGTTGTTTCCATTTTCTTTCCACCAGAACTTGTGAAAAGCTATTAAAGGTGCAATTTTCAATATTTTTTCTCTGCCTTTTCAATCGCCAAATACCATTATTTGCAAAACCATCTCTGTTATTAGTGCATTATGCGGCAAAACTGGAATGCCTGAACCCATTCGCTTTTAGCAATATCCATTTAATTCCCGCCCAAGTCCCTCTTCCTTTTTTAATGTGAGCGACTGCACAACTCTGAGACATTACGCTCTTGATGGGCTATCAATATTCTTGCAGTTATTTCCTCATCATATAATTGCGGCTCGCCTCTCTCAATATTTTTCATCTGTATTGTTTCGATGATATCTTCTTTTCTTTGAAATGTATTCTTTCCATTTATTGTTGTCTTTAACGCATACATTTTTCCCCCACTTCTTTGGAAGTCATTTTCAGCATATGCGGGGGCTCATGTCCTCATTGCAGTGGTATTTTTTTTTCTGGCATAGTGTGACCATTAATCAATCAATCTTGAAAGAATGAGTTCCATTTGTTTTAATTTCATACTGAATTGAATTTGCGCGATATAATCCGTTTTATCTGAAATATTTGAGTTCGGAAAACCGGTCATAAGGATTTTGAAGCAAGTTTTAGTTTTATTATGTTTCTAAAGTAGCAGACAATTCAAGTATGTATATTCCTTTTTTTTTCCTTCAGATTTTTATTTATATAGTTCATTTATAATTATTATTTATTTTATTCGTCAAGCAAAATATTGAAATGTAGTCTGAAATAAGGTAATCTGTCGCGTTTTTGATGGCAATTTTTCCATGGCAACTTTTACCGCCTTGTTTTAAATTTGTAATTTAAACAATTCATTCTCAAAAAATTATTCCTTTTAATCTTTCAATACATTATTATTCCAAAAATTAAATAATAACTCTTTTATGTTTCACCATATTATTTCCTAGAATTATCAATTTATATGCATTTTTTTCATTATTCCTTTAGTTTCTTCGAAAATCGAGAAAAAGCCTAATAGCTTCTAAAATAATTATTCAAAGAATTATTTTGGGGGGAGAGATTTAAAAAAATAGCATTAAAATTTTAAAAAATAGCATTAAAAATAATAGTTTCTTCTAGATAACTTTTTTAGCCCATTTAAAATAAAGCCCTAAAAATATTTTATAGTTTTTTTTATTCCTTTAGATTCTAATTTAAAAAAAAAATCATAATAATTTTCAGCAGTAGTTTGTTGTTTCGCACGATTTTGTACAATTGCTACACTGCGATGCAAAAGTTTAGACAAAATGCAAATATGTGAATAAAAAGAAAACTATTCTACGAAATGCTTTCAAATTTCTACTGCAGTTACACAATATGGTCCCAAATACGTGTGTGGAGTTCTTATAACTATAACTGGAATCAAATTTTGGATATTACAAAAGACGTTTTTTTACATTGTTGCAAAAGTTTAGACAATAGTCAGATTTTATGCAAATATCCCTTTAAATGTGATTGGTGGAGGAAATGCGGGACTGTATTATTCATTTATAAAGTGCAGAGATTGCTGAATAAATAATCAAAATCTCAAAAGCTCTTTAGTTCTCGTGTAAAGAAGATGAGAAATTTTGGAAGCCGAAATTTGAAAATGAACCTACTTTATTAATTTTTTGTCCTTTAAATCGGCTCTAGTATAGTAGTACATTGTGTTTTACTTTGTGGAGAGCAAATTCAGACATGCGTATCGATCAAAAAGTCCAAGAAAAATTATATTTATTAAGGATGAAGGAATTGAAAAAACGGCTCAGACTGACGATTCGCCCCTTAATCCCACAAAACTTCAACTTGGGTCAAAAACAGCACGTGACAGTAGAAGTAGATAAACAACTGAATCGGAATGCATAAAAAAAAACAAAGAATTGTGCCTGAGCCTTTTCGGACAGAGTGTCCCAAATAAGCCAAATTTTAATGTGAAAAGCAGCATATGTATCATTGTGACTAAAAAATGAATGGTACTTTCTTTGATAAAAATTATTAAAATTGGGATGGCCTTGATGGATTATAATTCTTTTCGCGGGACTTGAGAAATATCAAACGATCATATGCTGTGCTGCTTTTACCAATAAAATCTGGCTTATTTGGGACACTCTTTCCGAAAAGGCTCAAGCACAATTCTTTGTTTTTTTTTATGCATTCCGATTCAGTTGTTCATCTACTTATGTTGTCACGTGCTGTTTTTGACCCAAGTTGAAGTTTTGTAGAATTAAGGGGCGAATCGTCGGTCTGAGCCGTTTTTTCAATTCCTTCATCCTTAAGAAATATAATTTTCTTGGACTTTTTGATCAATACGGATGTCTGAATTTGCTCTCCACAAAGTAAAAAATAATGTACTACCATATTAGAGCCGATTTAAAAGACAAAAAATCAATAAAGTAGGTTCATTTTCAAATTTCGGCTTCCAAATTTTCTCATCTTCTTTACGCGAGAACTAAAGAGCTTTTGAGATTTTGATTATTTATTCAGCAATCTCTGCACTTTATAAATGAATAATACAGTCCCGCATTTCCTCCACCAATTACATTTAAAGGGATATTTGCATAAAATCTGATTATTGTCTAAACTTTTGCAACAATGTAAAAAAATGTCTTTTGTAATATCCAAAATTTGATTCCAGTTGTGGTTATAAGAACTCCACACACGTATTTGGGACCATATTGTGTAACTGCAGTAGAAATTTGAAAGCATTTCGTTGAATAGTTTTCTTTTTATTCACATATTTGCATTTTGTCTAAACTTTTGCACCGCAGTGTATAAGAAGGTATTCATTGTTCAACACTATTCTTGCTTCATAAATATTCTGGAAATTTCATCAAAAGGACATTTATTGGCTCATATAATTTTGCTGTACTGGGAATCTTATATATATGTATTGCAGATCTTATCTTCATTAAAAAAGACAACTTTTGTAGTATTTCTTATTTAAAAACATTAAAGGGAAAAAAATGTCTCAAAATCAGAATACATTTTAAGAAAACAGAGTATGATTACTTGATGCCTTAAAAACAATTTCATTAAAAATATTCTAAGCATTAGAGTAAGTAAACTATCATCAATATGCTCTAAAAAATTATATCAAAATTTGTTTTTGCTCAGAAGAGAAAATTAGTCGCTAAAATTGTTTTTAAACTTTTTATGTCTGTGCATAGAATGCATAAATAATACTTTCATAATTAAAATGATAATTGTAAACTTATTTATTGCTTTTAAACGATATGTTTAATTGTTAACTAAGAAATTTCTAAGTTTTTGTTTCAGCAGATGCAATTTACATAAATTAATTGCATTCACACTTGTGTTTAGCATTGCCTTTGTTTTTTTTCCTGACTCATTATTTTAATAATTACTAGAAGACTGATTTGCATAACTTTTAATAACTGTTTGTATTTATTTTATTGATTATGGAAAGCTATTTGAACAGAACAATTTTAATATATATTCTTCTGCTAAAATTCTCGCCAAAAAAAAAAAAAAAAAAGAAGTCTTAAAGAACATTGTTGAATCTAGGAAAACATTTTAAAAAACTGATTGAAAAAAAGCAGACATTTTTATCTATTTTCAGAAGCATAGAAATGTACTTTTAACATGCTTCTGTGGTAAAATATATTGTTACATAAAGTAATTGGTTTAAATGTAACTTTATAACCAGCAAAAGGGTTTAATTTGAATAAATTATTTCCTAAATGAATGTAAAACTCCGGTTAAGTACACAGTGATATAAAATGTAACCTACAATGGACTTAATTGGATCTTTACAACAAAATACTTACCAATCAATTGCTCGTTTTCAGTTTTTAAATCTATGTTATCGATTTATTATTTCACCTGCATTCAGACATCAGAGCCTTTCACAGTTGATTTTTAATCGTAAAAATTAAAAGTAGAAAAATGATTTAATGTTTAGAAATACATCAGTATTACCAGTTTATAAAAGACTCTTTATTTAGGCAAATAGGAAAAAATTCAACACAACTTTTATTGCAGAATTAAATTTCATCATTTATCCTTTTATTATAAATGTTCTCTCTACCACTATAGAACAATGAATTATCGTGAAAGTTAAATAAAAATTTTCTTCACAAAACAACATCATATTTGAATACTGTTTTCAAAGGGAAATTATTGGATACATAAAATCCTTTTTCACTTTTAAGTAATTTTCAAGACGTGTTGAAACCCTCGTGAGTTTTTTTCCTTCCTGATACACCGTTTTAAGATTTAAAATTACCCTCCGCAGCATACATTTATTGAACGCACCTATTTTTAAACGGTGAAATTTAAAATTGCTCAGAAGTTCAAAAGAGTTTCGACCCTCACATTCATCATTGAAATGTATTAATCGCAATTCGAGCAATTAATTCATTTGATCAAAACCGCTGAAAAATGTTAAATGCTTCGTTGAATTCAAAATCTGATCGATCAGTTTATTCCGATTTTTCCAATATTCGCATTGATATCATTTGTCCCTTCTAATTGACTTGTCTTTTTCTAAATTTACATCGCGGTTGAACTAGAACATTGATAATTATTTCAGCCTATTTTGCTGTGTCTGTAATTCATTTGAATTAATGTTAATGAATGGCACAGCAATGAAAAGTAAATTTCCTCATTTGTGAGAGGTTTTTCTTACATTTTAATTGGCCGATATCCCCCCCGCGTCCGTCATTTTAATTTAATAGAAAATTTATTCCATCATGCCTTGAGGTAGTTGTTTACTAGTTAATAGTGTTGTTAACTAGATTTAATCAACGGTCATGATTCAGAAATGGACAACACAAACCAATATAGTGAACTGGTTTTGACACATTAATTTCAAAAATTTTCTTTTTTACCTTTTTAGGTCTGTTTTGCAATTGATTTATGTCTTCAGAAAAAACATAGCATTGGTTTTTTTTAAAACTATTAGTTATTTATATACTCACTTAAGATATAGATGTTATTGAAACATGATCATTAAATAAATTACGGTACAAATAATCACATGATTGCTTGAAGTGCGCCTGGTGAGTTTGTTTCCTTAGGGGAAACAAAAGGTTAAAAATTTATTTTATAAATTATCGAGCACACAAAATTTTATGTCTATATTATATTGTTATTGAGATGTCTTAATTTTAATATTAGCAAAAGATTATGCTATATTGCTTTTTGAAACACCGCAAAATTTTATATTTTTTCATAAAACTTATGGTCCTCAAAGTGTTAAATTCATGTCTTCGTTATGTAATCATTTATTCCCTACATTTTAATTCCTCCACAGTTGTCAATTACAACATGCGCAGGATTTTTATAAGAGTAGAGCAGGAAAAATTTTAGTTAAGAATTTTTTTTACTGTTTTAATGTAACATTTTATTTTTTATTAAATAATATTTATTCGCATCTATTTCATAAGATGAATATCCACCGAAACGAGGTCTAATTGTTTTGAACATGAAACGAAATATTTATGTAGGTTATTAGAAGTAAAGATTATGTTACCTCAACAAAAAATGGACACCGACAATGAGTGCATCAGGATTATCTAACATTTTAAATTGAGGGAACCTAATGAGCATTCTTGAAGTTCGTTTCAAAATTAATAAATAACGGAAGGGAGAAAAAGCATTAAGAAAGCGAACATTGAAAAAAAAAGGTTGTGCCCTGACCATGTATAGTTTCCCTTAATCATTTTGTGCAACTTTACACAAAAGCCGTGATTGTTAAGAGCCCATACGATAATTATTGCTCCTTTCTTTTAGCTCAATAAGTCCAAATTTAGTTTATTTTCGTCAAGGTCTCTTATTCTGTTAAAAATTTCATTGTATCAGTTACAAGGAAATTAAACATTGTAAAGTAAATAAATTAATCAAGTTTTTTTATACCTTTTTTATTATTTCACATAGTTAAAACAATTATTCTATAACTTCTACAACAATGCAAGTTATGTCGTTTACTAGTAAAAAATAGTGTTTTCACAAAGTATTTAAGCATCCTTATTTGCACCATATATGTCATAGCTAGACAAGGATTAATATATCTGACTAGCTACAAGCAAATAAGTTAAAAAAAAAAAAAAGAAAAAAGAAAAAATATTACTTAAGAAAGAAATTGGTATATGCCTGCTGAGGACATGCACCTCGATGTTGTTAGAAAAAGTCAAATGTCCACCGAAACGAGGTCTAGTTGTTTTGACCGTGAAACGAAATAGTTATGTGGGTTATTAGAAGAACAGATAATGTTGCATCACAAAAAAATTGACACCGACAATGAGCGCGCCAGGATTATCTAACAATTTTCAATTGAGGGAATCTAATGAGCGTTCTTGAAGTTCGTTTCAAAGGTAATAAATAAGGGGGAAAAACATTAAGGAAAAAAAAAAGGTTGTGCCCTGACCATGTACGGTGTTTCCCTCTGTCGTTTTGTGCAACTTTACACAAAAGCCGCGATCGTTAAGAGCCCATACGATAATTATTGCTATTTTCTTTTAGCTCAATAAATCCAAATTTAGTCCCGTTTCTTTTCGTCAAGGTACAATGCAAATCCAGACGCAATCCCATAGTAATGTGCATCAGGAAGTCGAGGAGAGAGAGAAAAAAAAGGAGCTTTAATTATTTGCATCGCAATTTTCTCCTTCGCGTGTGTGCGTTGTTAAAGCATGATCATTAGAGCGGGAGGTTTTTCGGTGGCGGCCGCCTTCTTTCTTTGATGGCGTAACTTTTTTGATGGGCCCAGGAACGCAATTTGCTCCTAAACAATGCGATTAAAGAATGTGAACCATTGAGAATTGAGCGCGTAATTACTCGCTATTTCTCGAAAGGAAAATGCGATATCGCCAGCCCCCTTTTCCCGGAATTGTTGCAGGAGCACGTGTTCCCGGTTGTAGTAGAGATATATAAATACATGCATCCATACCGGCAAATAGACGCAAACAGATGAGCAGCCCTGCTTTAAGATCCCCTCCCCCCAAAGCCTTTTTGCCTCTCATTTTTCAAGAAGTTTTTCTCTGTATATGGTCGTCTCAGAAAATGGAATTTTCTCCGTATGTGCATTAAAGTTGGCGTCGGCTTTCGAAAGTATAATAAGCGATTTCTTTGCGTTGCGTTTCATAATTTCGCTCGGAAAAACAGTCAGAACGCATACAGATATTTTCAGAAGAATAAGGGCGAAAAAAAGGAGCGGTTTATTACTTTCCATTCCCTTTTTCTCCTGTTTTATTATTGATGGTTTTTGTGCACTCATTTATTATGCTCAATATTGTTTAGTTATTTTAAAGTTTTCCGGCATCCTGAATTTTTCCCTTTTTCCTCGGGAAAAGGGAAATTTGCCTAATGTGTTCGTTGTTTGTGCGCATAAATTTGATTTTTCCCCTTACCTTGCTCCTCACAAGACACCGGAAATAACCCTAACTATTTCGACTTCACCCTGCGCGAACGCCGAAAAAAATTGGCCACAGAAGAATCTTGAGTAGAAAATAACTTAGCTCATAATTTACCTTCTCCCTTCGATCTTGATATTCAGATGAAAATCATTTGCATTTTTACTCTCGGATTGCATTTGCATTTTGTTTCTCTTTTTTTCCCCCTTCCAAGTTTAGTGACATCAGTTGACTAAAGATTTTGATCTATTATGAAGAAGCTTCTTGGAAAACATCTTCCCTTTTAATCATTCCCGACTCTTAAAATGGGACAGCTTCGCTTCTGCAGCGTAATGCATCGGTCGAGATTTGGTCAAGATTAGATCCGTTACTTTACAGACGAAATTACTCCAAATGGAAGCACGTCAAGATGCTTGCTTGATCCCCCCCCCCTTTCTTTTTTCCCTTCACCCCACTTTAGTGCTTCGAATTGAAAGTTGCTTTTATGGAAGCTATGTTTAATAGAGCGTTGACTTCTGCAAGAAAAAAAAATGTGATGCTTAATTACTTTGCACACAATTCAAGTCCATCACCATAACTCAGTGGTCTGTGGAAGAAACCGCGGAAATTTTAAGCTAGTTGATTTATGCAGATATCATGCCAATCGTGATTTCAGTTTGAAGAAAACTTCTCGGATTTTTCTTGAGAAACCGTGTCTGTACTTCTGTAATGATTTCACGGCATATTTTTGTATATCAATGAACTTCAAAAGCAAGTGTGGCAAAATTTAATTGAATTTAATAAATTTGCTGCAGATTTAAATAAAATTTCATTCATGTTTAGAATGTTACGGATGCGTATATAAGGTAGAAGAGAGCGGCTTTCACCTGCACAAGCGTAAGGTTTTCTTTCAGTGTATTTTACATCCAGTAGAAATCTTCTCGTTCAGTTTCGTTCATTAAAACTGAACACTGAAGTTCATACATTTTTTTTTCTTTCAATCATATAAATAACTCTGCAAAAATATTTAAATAAATGTTGTTAATGCAGACAATTTTTTGCTTTAATTTCTTGGTTAACAGTTATAAAAATTTTCAATTTCAAACGCAGAAAAAAAAGTAAATGAATAAAATTGTAAAATTAAATAAATACAATATATTTTTAAAAAGGCTGCTTTTAAAACAAGAAATTGTAAAACATGGTTAGTGAACATTTTAAAGAAAATATCCACATATTTATTTCACCAATGTACTATTGATTGCATTTTTACATTTAAAAAAGTAATTTAATTACTAATATGCGTTTTAAAAGCATTAGCGCTTATTCGTTAAGTCACTAACATTACTATAAAAAACCACTGAAGGATTTGTGATAAAGTCTTATACAAACTTTATAGCTCCTATGATTTCTCTGTAGCTGCAGTTTGTTGGTAATTTCCGATTCAAACTTATAATTTCTCCATTTTTCTTTATAACGTACATGTATGCAGCATCTAAACAGGAATTGATTTAGAGCAGTAAGAGAAATGTTATGGTAATCATAATTATTCTTTGATATAAGTTTTGTCCAAATGTCTTCTTGAAATTTAGAGAACAAATTAAAGTAAAGCACATTCGTTAGATAAGCCAAAACTGAATATTAAAAGACACACATTAATCTTCAAATCCGACTCTTTGCGAATGTAGGTTAAAACCGTCGATATTGAACCACTTAAGATCTCAAAGACATTGACAGTTGTATTGAGCAGATAAAGCAATACAATTAAATAAAATACACGTTTTTCAAGGAACAAGGATATTCACTGAAATTTTAATTTTCAACAAACGTAACGTCGCTTCAGAGCATTTGTAAGACATCTTAGCCTCATAATAACAGTAAGATATCATGCTGTTGCTCAAAGAACAGGATAAATCAAATTATTTTGAAATTTTATAAAAAGCTACTTTTTAAGTGCGTTCTCAAAACTAGAACTAGGGTTGTTTCTAAATTTGACAAATCCTCCCAAAAATTAGTTTATATCTGTTTTTTTATTATTATTATTTTGAAAAACATAATTACTTAAGCATATGCTCTTAGTTTTTTTTTTCCTTTTTTTTGCAGTCAAGTGTACTACAATTATGATGAGACGTTGGATAATGTCCTTAGTTTCATCAAGTTTGCAAAATTTCTAAAACAATAATCTCCCCTCTTCAGGTTCTTCGTTTTCTGAACATTTGCATATTTGCATGAACATATATAATTTTCTGGGAGCAGCAGCTAGGTTTTGTATGGCCTAAGGGAAATAGAATCTACAACTCATAATCTTAGCATATCACAGCTGAGCTGATTGCTGACAATAAAAAGAGCACACGTTTCTACATTATGCTCTGCACAAATAAATAAATAAATGAAAATCCAGTAAACTTTGCGGGTTTTGGCAGCTATATTGTTTTTGAAAAATCGTGTAAATTTTAGAAGTAAATCCGTCTTCGTTTTGTGAATATTAACAAAGAAAATTTTATCTCGTATGATACGAAGCCATTATGACTACAGATTACTTCATAACATTTACGGTTTTCACCAAACCTATAGCTGACACTTTAAAACCGTAAATGTTACATGATTTTTTTTAGATATTCCACGAGATATGCTATATCTCTTACTACTCTTGTATTTAGATCTCTTGGTACAAGTTAGAGGGCTTATCTAATATGAAAGCTAGTATGTTCTATCATTATTTATGTAACAACATTTGATGTTACAAAATTAAGAATATTTCAAAATATTGCTAATTTGTTAACAAGTAATGGTACAGCGATGTTAAATCAAAAAATCAGTATAGACGGATAGATAGATACAAAATTAAAAAAGCATTAAAAAAAGTGATTATGCAAACAATTTGGTACAATATTTTGATGGATTGAAATAACAATATGTGATGATAGGAATAACACAAATTACGAATTAAAATATCAGATTAGTATAATGATTTTATTGGTATGTGTCAATCATTTTCACAGGTACGCATTATTGATATACTTGAATATCTTATTTTTTAATTAAAAAAAAAAGAAATCTTCTAACTCATTTCAATTAGAAAATTTTAAGATACATAATTATTTTCTGCTCATGATTTTGATAACTTTCCACAAAATATTTGCCATTAAATAATCACAGCTCTTTTTCAGTTATAATAAAGCAATCAAAAAGTTATTAAACACTTAATCCTTCTAATTGTTGAAGAACTTAAATAAAACACCCATTAATAACATTAACCTGATCATAATTAAAGCCTTTCAGCAAGCGAAACCCGTTCCGCTTTTAATTTTTTCTTCAATGCATAATATTTCTCTCAATGAAAATGAAATTACAATACCTTTATTACGTATGCGTTAAAAAGAAAGAGAAAATAAGTGATTGTGATTTCTTCTCCAAGCACTTAGTTTGTAATGAGGAATAACAGATAAGACCTTTAGTGGTAAGAAGTGATATTTGCTCATGATCATCTAGATATATAACCATTATTTCTTAAGTGCTCATTTTGATGCAGCTAGCCTTCATCGAATAATATGCTTTAATTCCCTGCATAATCCCTGGAGGGAATGCTTAAAAAAAACACTTTCTTCGCCTTTTACTGTATTAATTTGGACACTACACCCCTCTCCTCCAATTTCTCACAGTATTTTCGAATAACAACACGCTTTGGGAAAGCGAGGATTTTTTAGTCGTTTTTTTCGCCAAGTTTCATTATTCTCATCGATGTGATATTTTATTCATGTCACTTAGCTGTTAACTTAATGCAGCCAACTAAGGTGAAAGTGATTTTTTATTGCTTCTATTTTCGAAACCTTTTACCATTTTTTCTTTTGTTCCTCGCCGATATGCTCCTCTGTTGTCTTCCGCACTTCTCCGTAAATTGTCTTAGAATTTAATTAATATCTTTTCGCGCTGAAAAACATATTATAGCTGAAAACGTCTCCTTTCTGCGTTATCTATTGTGTTGTTTTTATCTTAGCTTCTATTATCTTACATTGACTAGAATAATTTGCTTTTACCGATTCCTTTTTATTCTTGCTTTTATTGTCTCGCAAACACGCGTTACTTTATTTCTTGAAAAACTTATTGCTCATTTAAAATTTTACAATGTAAGAAGCGATGCTTCCTGTTTAGCATTACCAATTAGCTGCAGGAAATTTAAATGAATTTTTTTCACCTTTCGCTTTTGTTTCACTTTCATGATAATAGACGGAATATTTTAGTTTTATTTTACATTTAATTTTTATTGCCTTTTTCTTTTTTTTCTTACACTGTCGTTTTTACGTCTGCTTTTTAATGTATGAATAATGTTTCGTTTGGGTTTTGAGATGTTATATCGTTTAAAATGTTGAAGAGGATTATGCAAGAAAACGACAAAGAGTTATATTTGTTCATTTCAAGGCTACACACACACTATATATATATATATATATATATATATATATATATATATATATATATATATATATATATATATATATATATATATATATATATATATATATATATATATGTGTGTGTGTATAGATACAGTGCTGTAGTTGGGGGGTGGGGTACCAAATATTTGGTCTTATATTGCAAAAATAATGCAAATGTAATGTAAATTGATTTCAAACCATCTTCTGTTTTGATGAGTAACTCCAAACCCTAAGATAAGTTCCCCCAAGTATTATATTTTTATTATATTATATAAATAAAATTTGACTTAGAGAAATCGCGATTAAATAATCGAAATCTATGACATTTTCGCGTAACGTTGAAATAGCTCTAACTTGTTGAAGACAAGCGGAGACCCGCTCTAGATACTTTTGATGAGAAGTTTCCTATAATATTAACGAGTTTGTTGTCTGTAGTGCTATTGAGCTCGAATAGAACGTCATTTAAAACGGTCTCCAAGATTGGCAATCATTGCAGAAATCTGCTACGAGTCACCTCTGCCCATGGTTTGGTTAATATACCAAAATGGCTCAGCGTCAGTACTGTGGTACAGTTCGGTTGGTTCACTCCTCACCCCTATGAACCAAAATCCGTTTTACAATTTTCAATTATTGCTTTCAGGTGTCTCCAATGCAGCCATGGGGCAGTCTTCCTCCTTTGATTCCCATGTCAACAAGTCCCCTTCAGCAATCTCGTTTGGAACCCAGTCCTTCTGGACATCGGACACCAACTCCAAGCAAGGCTGCCGATGCAGACACTCCTCTAAATCTCAGCAAACCAAGAGCATCTGGTAGCAATGCAAGCAGGTAAATGACCTAACTTATGTTTTTAAATTCCACAAAAGCTACACATTTGTTACGCAAATCGACCTACACCAATTCCTTCCAATGAATAAGACAGATTCATAATACAGCTTGTGTCGCTCTGACTCCAATCAGACTTCAACTCCAAGCTGGTCTGCCACGCAGGCACTCCTGTTGATAATAGCAGAAAAGCAAAAGCAAGTAGTAGCGTTCCAAACACGTTAGGCGTTCCAAACAGCACAAAAATTACTGTGTTATTCAGCTCAATTTCTGCACATTGATAAATACAGTGCTCTCGCTTTGGGGCTACTCCAATGAAATAATTCTTTAGAGGTAGTTTATGGGGTTGAACTCATGCATTTAAATTCATTATTCAACAAAGGCATTAAAGGTACGCCTTCAGAGGAAAGTTACATATTTTCTGCTCAAATAGACCAGTGTTGGGAATCTAGCCAATATTGAGAATTAGTTTCCCAGTTTATTCCCTGAAAACACCTTGACAATAGCTTATTTTCAAAAAAAAAAAAAAAATTCTTAACCGATATTGTTGTGAGATGGAGTACGAACTAGGCATATTATTTTTTGTTTTTACCGTAGTGTCCCCGGCGAATTTCCTCCTACATAGCATTTTTCCCTTCCATCCTATTCTGATGTTGTCCCCGTGATCTACAGCTCAATTTTCGTACATTGATGAATACAGTGGGCTCGCTTTGGGGCCACTCCAATGAAATAATTCTTCAAAGGTAGTTTATGGGATTGATCTCTGCCTTTTTAGAACAAAATTTTGGTGCACAATTATTTTTTTCCCTTCAGCATATTTCTCATTCGCTGGAAAAAAAAAAATTACAGTTGGCATTGCTATTAATTGCGTCAAAAGAGTAACGTAGTCTGTTTTTTTTTTTTTTTTTCGAAATACACGCTTAATTTTCAAGGAAACAAATGGAGAAAAATCAACGTTGTAAAACACGAGAAGCAAATTGTATTGCATACACATGTTTCGAGGTCCCCTATGAGCTCCTCTTTCAATGTAAATACTGTATGAGATTTGGGGCACAAAACGCAGTTATCACAAAGCACGAAGAAACACGTCTATGTCATATGCAAATTCGTGTTTTATTGGTTTCTCACAAAAATATCCATTGTTACATTGTTTTAGATATAGTAGTTATGTTTTGAAAAAAAGAAATGTTTCCTTTAAATGTTTCAGTACTAGTTGTAGCCCTAGTCCGAATTCAGCAGCGAAAATGGACAACGGTCCATCATCAGGACATACATCATCATCCTCAACATCTCCCATTTTAACTTCATCTCATAGCGCTCTGTCTTTGGCATCAACAAGTGTTACATCTGGATTACTACATGGAGCGCCGTCATATCCCGTAAGTTTATTAAACACCCAGTATTTTTCTCCTATGAAGTTTTTTTTCTTTTTTTAATTATTATTATTCATTATTTAAAATTATTATAACTATAATAACTATTTTCATGAATGAATACATTCAAAGTAAAAGCCATCATTTTGAGTTTATGCCTCTTATTAGTAGTGACAGAGAGATTTTAAACAGTTACAATATTCTGTATTCTTTATTTAAAGAAAATAGTTTCCTTTAATTTATTTTCAATTAGAACTCAAACCAGAGGTTTATTTAAATGCAATTTTGAAAATATTTAAATAAATGTTAAAATTAATAAAGAAATAATTAATTTTTCCTCATTTTAGTAAAAAAGTAAAACAAACACTTTTCTTTATTTATTTATTTTATGTGTTTGGAATGGTTCGAGTATCCGGAAGACTTTTCGATTTTAACTTATCACTCGAAAGCCGACAGCTACGCTATCGTGCTGCCATCTATGTGTAAAAAGAAAGATCTCAGGGCTATTCAGAAATACTATTAAATTGATTATTTGTTGAGAAATTAATTTTAAGAAATCAAGCAATATGATAAGGCAAATATTATTTAGAACACTATAAACTCAAGTAATTGAATTCATACCTTTCTATATCTTTAAATAACACATCGATGCTTCATTCTTGACTTTGTTATTTAACTTTTCTTCTACTTTTCTTTCCTGCACAAGCGAGTCTAAATTTCAAAATTTAATTTTTCGTGTAATTTCCAATGTAAGTTCAAGAGTAGAAAAATAAAAAAGGCTAAAAATATTTACAAAGTTTAACTCGTAATCAGAAATCAGTAACGCATCGAATTAATTAAACTTCTTTCGCTATTTTTAGTTACGTCCGAAATTTATATATTGTGTGCTTACTTAATACGGGTCAAATTTTCAAATATTATATTAATTACATGTAGGTAGGTCGTTCATTCAACACAGTGCTCTCCATTGTTTTAAGTGGCTATTACGTTTAATAAGTAATTCAAGCGAAAGTAAAATCATTTAACATGATCGGATTTTTAGACAACAGTGACTGTTTTTTAGACAACAGTATTTTCAGTCAGTATTGATATTTTCCAATAAATTATCAATCGGAAAGAACTGCAAACTTATTTTAAAGTTTTTTAAATTAAGTTGAGTTAAATAAAAATGCTACAATTTAAAAGTAACATTAATTAACCTGTGCCATTCTTGAAATATTTCCGACTGCTTGTTAGAGTTGATGTTATTCATTTAAACACAAAATTATCTGTCACAAATGTGCTCATTCAATACAATATTACCAAAAAGCAGAACCGTTAAATGGTTAAAAAGCAGAAATTAGGTTTGGATTTTTACATCAGCACGAGTTAAACTATTGTAAACGCTAAGCTGTTAAAACCAAAAACCCGAAATCGGTTGTTGTTTCTACTAGTGTTGAATCAAAGGGGAAAAGATACAATCCCTAGCGAAAATCTTCACGAATTAAGTCTGTACTTATATATAAGTACAGACTTATCAATGAATTCTTTCTTCTTCGTTTCAGATGGCACCATCATTTCTGACTAATCCCTATGGAGTGTTGCCTCATCATTTGAGAGGTGCTGGTCACCTCGGTAGTTTAGTTGCTCATCCATCTGCTCTTTCAATGGGTAAGGATATTTTCTTACGTAAAATTAGTTTCAAGCGCTCACTAAAGCGATTTAAGAGGTTTCTCCCCTTTAATACTAAGTTAAGAAGTACTATTTTAAAAATATCGGAATACCGAGGGAAAAAAACATTTTAGCTTAATGACATTTTTGCTGTGAGGAAATGACGATAATTGCAGAGAAAGAGCGCCCCCCTCCTCCCCTCACTCCAGTTCAATTTTCAACAGTGAGTTAATGATGCAATAATAATGCCCCAAAATATCCAGTAAGGAAGCTAATTTTTTTTTCAATTCAAATTAACTAAATTTAACTTGCATATGAAGCAGTGGCGTAGCTAGCAAGGGTGTCTGTCACCTGGGGGCGGTAATTCAGTGTCTTCCACCTACCACCAACCGCAAAAAAAAAAAAAAAAAAAAAAAAAAAAAAAAAAAAAAAAAAAAAAACTCGTTTTATTTTAAACTTGAATTCGACACATATGTGCTCCATTTTTGTTAAAAACTATTTATCCCATTATTTCTTTATTTATTTATTTCAAAAAATTTTTAAGATTAGCATATCCAAATGGGTGGATTTAGAGACTAAATATATCTTAAAATGAGAGGGAAAATTTAAAATTGTATCTATATTTTTGTAAATGCATTTTGGTGTCACACTCCAGATGGATGTCATCTGTCTCAACCGCCCCTCCCTCACCCATGACGCTACTGGATTTGCTAAAGTAACTGTAATTTGAGATATTGGGGACATTTTCCAGAATTGAGGTATTTATATTTTTTTTGAACTCGAAAATCTATTCCGGTGTCACCCCGGAGACTGATCACGGCCGAGGTGAACCGCCCCCCCCCCCCGTAGCGACGCCACTGCATAAAACGCTAGCAGAGTTAAGTGAAAAGAAAGTGTGATAAAAAAAACTTGTTTTCATGAAAAATGGGATGTTCTGATAAGTGTAAAAAGCATGATTTAATACACTAGGGGAAAAGTTTCAATACAGATTCATAAACTCGAAATTTCAGAAGAAAAAGTCTATTCAGCTAAATTATCCAAGAAAAGAAAATTTATTTAAAGTTATGCATAGTGAAGAATCCCTACAATCTAGATAAACATATAACACTTTATCAAAAAGCAAGAAAAAAATATGCTTCGACTAACAAGACACTTTCTCCATAGGATCCTTGATGTCTGGAGGCATGAATGTCAAGGATGGTCTTCATGGCCCCATCGGTCCAGGACCACCCAACTCCATGGGTCCAGAGAAGCAGTTTCCCCTTCACATGTACCTTCCCCAAGCTGCTGCCGGAAGTAGCCTTTCCAGCCACCCACCCATGCCGAGCAGGAAGGACAGCAGTGATTCAGCTCTCAGTGATACAGACAAGAAAGGTGAAACCATCATCACCTGTCAGAGTACGTGATGAAACGTCTCTAACTGGTTATTATGATTACCAAGGGGAAAAAAAGAGAGAGAAACATTCTGTACTTTAAGAAGTATATAAAATACCTTAGTGCAATAAATGTAAAGTATAAATACATCGAAGTTTTACAATACCTTTATGCTATTAATATAGAGAAAATTACAACGTTAAGGAGGCAAAAATAAGCAGGGATACTGCAGACACGTGTTTCGGCGTTACAAGGAACCCCTTTTTCAATGTGAAAAATTGGGAGCTTATGGATGCACAGACATCCGAAGAAGCTTTTGTCGGATGTCTGTGCATCCATAAGCTCCCAATTTTTCGCATTGAAAAAGGCGTTCCTTGTAACGCCGAAACACGTGTCTGCAGTATCCCTGCTTATTTTTGCCTCCTTAACGTTGTAATTTTCTCTACATATAAATACAACGTTAAAAAGCACAAATATGCAGGGATACTGCAGACACGTGTTTCGGCGTTACAAGGAACGACGAAACATGTGTCTGCAGTATCCTTGCGTATTTGTGCTTTTTTAACGTTGTATTTATACTTTACATTCTGTACTTCGTTTATGGGAAAGATAGACTAAATGTAAACAAAGAATTGCACCATTTGGCGACGTCAATTACGTGCTTGGCGTGGACAAGTACAAATTGGTGTCAATCAGACGGCAAATGCGAATACCATTGATTAACTTGTTTTATTATTATTATTACAATAAAAATCCCCAAAGTGGAATAGCGGCAAAGGCTTTGGCAACCTATTTGTTTGTATTGGGTACAGATAATTGGTTGCATACATGGAACTTATTTTCATATTCATGACTGATTTCAGATCCTTAGGTCCCCGAAGGGTTTTGAAAATACAGGGATCAGTTAAAAATAATGAGTTGCCAAAAATAATACTTATTTTCCCATGCAATCTTTTCACGATCTTCTTTGACATTATTTTTAAGAAGAGATTGTAAAACCATCATCAACTTCGGTTATCATCGAAAGTATTAGAGGTATGATAGGTATGATCGTAAAAAAAGTAATTGCTTTGTTTTTGAAAATTTTGTAGCAAAACGTAATCAATTTGTGTGTTGTAAAAAAATAAAAAAATAAAATAAATAAAAAAATTAGTAAAATAAAGTCAAAATAATAAAGTTTTTCATGCTTGAGCTATTTACCCTCGATGTTTGGTGAATACTTTTATCTCAACTGTTTTCCATCAACGCTGTTTTGCTCCAGTTTTTCCCTACTCATATTACACAACTTAAAAAATTAGGTGATTTTCAATAATTGCAGATTTCTTACTAAAATGTAACTGTAACGATAAACATTCTAATAGGGCCACTCCGATCTGTCCTTTTTCCTTCTCGTTGAAAATTCAGGTTTAACAACCCTTTCGACAAGTGTTGGTGATTTTCTATAACTCGGACTATTATCTAAAATCTCCTAGAACTTCCAAACCCAGAGGCGCCCCGAACTAAAATTTTTGTAAGGGGGAAAACTATCAATTTGCCGAATGAAGCTTAAATTTTACCGAATGATGAAATACAAGCATGTGCACACATGTCGTTAACATTTAGTGAGAAAAAACACTAGGCATCTTTTAAAAAACCATTCCAAAAACTAAAAAGAACAAATAATCTTAATGTTGCAATAGTCTTGAAATCGCCGAATCTTCTGCAAAATGTGCCGAATACGGAAACTATAGAGAGGTCACGGTGACCTCCAGTGACCTCCCATCGGGAGCACCTGCCCAAACCATTTATCTGGAATCTGAATTATAATTTTCTTTTTAGGTAAACTTCTTGGTGCCAAAATTATTCGTCAAGCCAAAAAGGAAAGTGACGGAAAACCCCATATCAAACGACCGATGAATGCATTCATGGTTTGGGCAAAAGATGAGCGTCGGAAAATCCTCAAAGCGTGTCCAGACATGCACAATTCGAACATTTCAAAGATATTAGGTAAGTACTGTCACTCAATCAATAGTGTCAAAAATCACTCGCTTACTACTTTTTTTTGACTGCGATAAAAATTAAAATCTTGCTATGCTTTTGAGACAGAATTTCTTTAAACTGTGGGAACGAGGAACAGGCGCAGACCCGTCATTTAGGGGTGTCAGGGCGGGGAGGGGGTGGGGGGCAATTGCCGCTAGAGAAATCAATGTATTTGCGTAATTTTTTGTTTTCCATTGAAATTGCATTGTATTTGGACCCTTTGCCGCCCCCCCCCCCCCGGAAAATTTGAAATCAGTGTTTCTTTCAGGCATGTCTCCGGGGGGGCACTGCCCTCCCGGAGAAAGTCAACTGCCCCCCCGGAGGAAAAGTCAGTTTGTACCAACATGCAAAAAATAAATTAATTACAGTAAAAAATAATCAAAAAATAAGCAAGTAAATATTTAAGAAATAAATATAAAAGTATTAACGAAAATTTTAAACCATCGTGGGGAGCGGACATCAAAGGTGGCCTTAAATTGCGTTCTAAAATATCAATTTCGGAAAACTACCCGGGGGGGGGGGGCTAGGTTGAACCCTTTCTTTTTGCCTTGAAGTCATTAAAAATCGCCTACAGTTTTCTTTCTCTTTTTTTTCGGGGGGGGGGGTGAGTTCCAGGGCGAGTGCTGAGCTGCAACAATTTTTATTATGTTATAAAAGATAGTCTACGAATGCGTTTTTAGGATATCATTTTTTTTTAATTTCTGAGAAATTATTCGTAAACTCCATCCGTTTACACAACGTCGTCAAAGATATGGCTTCAAATTGGCTAATCATGATTTCAATTTCAAAAATGTTTTAGAAGAGAAAATTAAATTGCATTCCTTTTTCTCTACTATTACCAAATATTATCGATTTTTGCATTTTTACAACTAAAATTTCAAGGCTTTCTGGGGGGAGGGGGCATCCGAACACCTAATTCTTGTCTATTTCTTCTGAAACATGACTTATAATTGCATTTTCTGGTATTTCATTTTAGGAAAATTCTGAGAGGAAGATCTATGAACCAGTTCCCTTCCATTAAAAGTTAGTCTAAAGTTGGTTTACTATTGGACTAACAGGACTTCAATTTCGAAAATTTTAAGAGGGAAAATCTTAAACCCATCCTTTTCTCTAATGACCTCAAAATGCACCAAAACTGCCTTTCAAGATTTCAATTTCAAAATCTTTTCCACGGTACCGTACCATAATCTTTAATTTCAATTTCATTTTTCTGAGATTCCCTGCCAAACCCTGTTCATCATTTTTCTAACGTCACCAGAGATGACCCCTTCAATTTCAGAATCATTCTGGGGACCTCCTCCCCTCTTAAATATCATCGAAGGTGACCTAGAATTGCGTATCTAGAGCTTAAGTTTCGAAGATAGTGTTTTTAACTGCATCTCTTACATAACTTCCTCAAAGATCGTCTATATTTGCGCATTTAGGGCTTCAATTTGAAAATTTTCCAGGAAGAGTGCTTGCAAATTACCCTGAACGTTATTAAATTTCGTAAAAAAATTCGCTTTGAACTTTAATTTCGAAAATTTGCGGGAGAAAAATTCTTTTACAACCAGGATTTGATTCATCTTATTTCTATTTCTTTAGTTTCGTTTTTAAAATATAATCCATCCTATGCGTGCTCTTCATTCATTTTAGTAATAATCGTTTTCTAATTTTAGAAGCTGAATTCATTCTCTGTTTCCCAACAATGGTCTATACAGCTATGTGTTACGAAAATTGAGGGTCACCAAAACCTCATACCCCTCCCCACCCTTATCAAGTCTATTTGACCTCTCGATAGACGACGGCCTTGTTTCATTATGAATTATATAGTAATGGACTTGGTTTTTCTATGTACTGCTCTTTTATGAGAACGGAATAAGGAAATCATTCTCAGAAAAACACTGGAAAACAAACAAGTTTTTAAACATACATCGCCTCTCTCCAGGGAGTACATGGGGATTTATTTAGGAAAGGGTCAAGCCAATTATTAAGGCAAATTTACAAATTGATACTTCAAAATGTTAAAGTTTTTATTGAAGGAAGGTAGTTTTCAATTTATTTAGGATTGGAGAGAGGTGGTCCACATCCACTCAGTTGGCAACTGCATATCTAGCTTTTAGTTTTGTGGGAGGTTATTGGGGGGGGGGGGGGCAATTTTAGGGCTCAAATGGGGGTGGGCAAATTTTTCGAAAAAAAGTCATCGAAATGCAATTTTAGGCCAACCCCATGATCCCTCCCCTCCGGATGCTCTAAGTGCCCCCCCGGAGCAAAATGTCTGAAAGAAACACTGTTTGAAATGACGGCCCTGGAGAAGCATGTCATTAGGATTCAGGGCGTTTTTTCATTTAACGAACACAACAACTGGAAAAATCGGCAGATAATACTACAACGATGAGTGCAGTATCGTGTCGTCTATTGTACTGTTCTTAAATTCAACCGATATTGTTCCGTACGCCATCACTACTTCATGCTTCTTCAAAAAAGTTAACTGATGAATGGTTAGCAGGCCCCGACACGAAAATAATGACGGGTGCGTACGAATAAAAATAGTTCGATGAACGATATCGGATCAACGGAGACGACACAATCGTCATTGACTCGGTTAGTATAGAAAAAGTGGTTTGGGGTCAAAATGTCGCGGCTGAAATGTCGCGGGCCAAAATGTCGCGGCCAAAATGTCGCCGAGCCAAAATGTCGCGTGCCGAAAATGTCGCGGGCCAAAATGTCGCCGGTCCAAAATGTCGCGAGCCCAAAATGTCGCCGGTCCAAAATATCGCCGGTCAAAATGTCGCCGGTCAAAAATGTCGCCGGGTCAAAATGTCGTCGCTCAAAAATGTCGCCGGGCCAAAATGTCGCCGGTCCAAAATGTCACCAGTCCAAAATACAGCCGTTCCAAAATGACGCTAAGTGCATAGTACATAGCCAGTAATTCACAAATTCAATGCAGCTTAATTATGGCTCAATTTTACTAATAAGCTTATCACGGTATGATAAACACACCTGTTTAGTAACTTTTTTTAAACGTAGCAGTTCAGAAAATTAGCTTAATTTATTAACAAAATTGTACCTAAATTGATTTCTTCTAAAGCTTAAATTATTTCAGTACCGAAGTAATGATATAGTTTTTTCGGGGATGTACTTAGAGCCCAGGGACGCTAAATTTCTTCCTTTTAATAAGCTTCTATTAGTTCTTCATGTGGGTTTGTTTGTTTGTTTGTTTGTATGTATGCGTGTAACTCTGAATAAAAGATAAAATTCGCGTTCTTTACAAACGTAAAAGTAATATATATTAATACTACCATTACTAATACTAAAGGCTAAACCAAATTGCATGTTGATGTATAATAAGTGCATTTGCTATTAATTCTGAGTTCGGCATCGATTGTCCACAAAATGCATATTATAAGTGCAAGCAAACTTTGAGGATATTCTATAGTTTAGAAAATCTTCTTTTGAATTTGATTTACTCTAAAAGCGTATTTTTTAGTTTTTTAAAACTATATTTAGAATTATTTCTTTTTTTTTATCACACATAAAAATTAATCAAATAAATTCGCTGTAAAGGCTTTTTTTTTTCCCGTTTGCGAAAACGGAATACCGTTTAATCACCATACAGCCGACAGTTTTCTTCTAGAACATTTTCTTTAAGAGTAGGTTGGGGACGTTTGAAATCAAATAGGGTTGTTGTGACCTATTAAAAATCCCCATTTTGATCATTAAATATTGTTACTTGACCCTCAAAACTCCAGAATTCACCACTGCCGTATTTTAAAACACAACGATTGATTTTTAATGATTTTTTAAAAATCTGGCGCGCAAAAGAGCGCTTTTCTGATACGTCACGAGTTACGTCACAGGGCATCATGCCGCAGCCCTCCGCGACGGACCCGTGTTATTGCTACGGACATTTTGAGCGTGTAGTTATTTTTAATTTTTAGATATTTAATAATCCTTCTGATGCATGATGGAGACAGGATACGTCAAAGGACAGTACAACAATCTCCCTCAAGTGACATCAATGATGGTTTTTGCCTATTTTCGAGAGGACAAGCGAGTTAATCTTCCAGAATCACGGGGAGTTAAAAGTCGTCAAGTGCGTCTTCAACGTAGCCAAGTGCGTTTCCCTTCTCCTCGTCGGCAGAGGCGCGGCAGAAGTACTCATGACGTTCCTTCCGCTGCCCTGTGACGTCACATTTTCTTGAACTTTAAAAATTATTTAAAAAAAAAAAAACTACTTATCGTATCGCAAAAATTTTTTCACACATGTTACTCTATCACATAAAAATAAAATTGAAAAATCGAAAACTACCCTATAGGGACGCATTGGAGAACAGAACAGGGCGCGCTCGTTCATGGAATTATGTTTTCTTTGTAACAACTGGGTGGTGGAAGGGGAGGTGAAATGTCAAGAGGAAAAACGGTATCATATTCAACTCCATATTTAAATACTGATTGTAACGAAGGTACTGTGCCATGTCTGAGCTGATTAACGCCAGAAATGAATAAGCATCTCGCCCTTTAAGACCATTCTACAACCAAAATGTTTTCTGAGTACTTGCATTACTTCTTGATATAAATCACTCACACAATGAAAAATAAAAAGTTCAATTGCTTTGCTTTATCGATGCTATGGCGTATCGTCTGTACGCTTCCTATGGGCCAATTTTTTATTTGATTTCGTCTGAACTAGGGGTGCGACATCGAAGACAAAACATCGATGTTTTAAGACATCGATGATGGAAAATAAGGACATCGATGGTATTGATACATTGACAAAAAAAAAAAAAAAAAAAAAAAACATCGATGTTTTCCAACATCGATGTTTCAAAACATCAATCAGCTTTTCTTCAATTTCTTACATATTTTAATGTAGTTATTAATCAGTTACTCCCCATTACAAGCGCCTCTTTATATCACTCAATTAGATTCATCTTTTGTCTCCCGGAAAAACATTAACCGTAAGATGACGTTGTCAGTTAAGAAAACTTTTTTCAGCGAGATATATACTGCAACTGTTGATTAATTGTATAACTTTTTTTGTCGCATATTTTTATAAAACTTTTTTTTTTTGCTGAAATGTAAAACATCATCGAAAAAAAAAAAAATTAAATGCAAAACAACGATGTTTAAAAATTATTGACTGTAAATCATCGCCATTTATTAAAAAAAAACTTTAATTGCAACTAGTGGTTAGAGAAATATGAATCTATTTTATCGCATATTTTTATTATTTTTTGTTGAAATGTAAAAAGGACGTCGAAAAAAAAACAATGCCAAACAACAACAATTTGAAGGTAAAAAAAAAAGTGAAAGCAAATTTGAGATGTTTCAGAAACATCGACAACAAAACATTGCTAATAACTATAGAATTTTTTCACTAATGAGGTTAATATTGCAACTTCTGATTAAACAAGGAAACTTTTTAATGAATATGCTTATCTTATATTTTTCTTTGGCTTTCTTTGCTGGATTATAAAACATCGACATCGAAAGCAACATCAAACCCAAAACATCGATGTTGGAAAAACATCGATCCTCAAACATCGATGGTAAAATATCGATGGTAAAAATATCGATATTCTTCCAAAAACATCGATGTTTCCAAAACATCGACATCGATGTCGCAGCCCTAGTCTGAACCTTCTTCAGACATAGTAATCACGCTATGCTGAAAACGTTCCGTTACATTCTTGTATGTAAAAACTCCCTTGGAAGAACTAGCGGCAAAAACCAATCAACACTGAATCACATATTGGTAACATGTATGTACCAAATTTTATTCTAATTCATGCAGTAAGTTTTGAGGTAGAGTCGCCCCCAAAAAATGGGTCACGCAGATACACACTTACAAATTTTCCTTTAAAAAAATAAACGGAAAAATTGAATTCAGCACAGGTCAGAATGTGTAAATTCTTCCAAATTGACAATTTTTCACTGATCCAATACTTTCTTTTCCACATTATATGTAGAAGAAAATAAAAACATCTCTACTACTAAATAATATAGACTTGCTTTCCATCATGTAAGAAATTTTAACAAAAGCCAAGTTTCACACATTGTATGTCTGTCTTATTCATTTCATTGTTCTTCAACTTCTTTCTTAACACTTAAATTTTCTTTTCGATATCAATTAAACTTGTCTTGGGCTGCTAATCTGTTCGTTTTAAAGTTGGTAGATAGCGAGTCACGGTGAAATGAGCTATTGTAAATAAATAACATACGCTAAAAACTATTTGTTTCTTGGAAAACTCTCGAAACAGTTACAAGCCGAAAGGGTAAATTTTTTATAGTATTTTTCAAAAATTTTAGTTCATGCTATTGTTAACGCACACGTTCATCAACAGCAATTAACAATCTTTTGCTAATTTGGTGAAAAAAAGCCTTTTCGTATGTTTTAATTTTTGGGACAAAGTGTATCAATATCGGACCTTCTACATTTCTGTCTGACGACATTTGGACTGGCGACATTTTGTGGACTGGTGACATTTTGGACTGGCGACATTTTGGCCCGCGACATTTTGGGCCGGCGACATTTTTGGCCGGCGACATTTTGGACCGGCGACATTTTTGATCGGCGACATTTTGGACCTGCGACATTTTTTCCCGGCGACATTTCGGACGTGCGACATTTTGGACCGGCGACATTTTTACCCGCGACATTTTGGACCGGCGACATTTTGGATCTGCGACATTTTTTCCCGGCGACATTTCGGACTGGCGAGATTTTTCCCCGCGACATTTTGGCCGGCGACATTTTTTTCCGGCGACATTTCGGCCGCGACATTTTGGACGTATACCTGAAAAAGCATTGATCCTGTAAGTAGAATGCATATGGTACTGCATTTTACGTGCGCCTATATTGCATAGCGACAATCGTGTACGATTTATCGCTGTCATATCGAAAAATAGAAAAGTGCACATAGGACTAGTAAATAACAAGATATTTCTTTACGAAGTTTAGACTATGCTGAAAGCTAGTTTTTATGCTGAAAAAGAAAATTTCCCGATGCATAAAATGCGTAAACATTTGCCAACATTTTGTCTTCAACATTTCGCAAGCGTAATTTAAAAATATATTTTCAAGACGTTCCGTCTGCCATGTGTGCTACGAAACATGAGACATTGTTGAGATTTCCACACACTAGCTACTGTCTAAAATTTTTTCGTGGGACCTAGGCTGCATCTGCGCACGCGCGAAGTCTCTTCGGACTTTCTCGAAATAAGGGGGAAAAGCAACGAGGAAGTAGAAAGCGAACTAAAGCTGAAGGCATCGGGTAGTGCGCATCCTAAATCTATCTCCCCTTTTTTAGATGGAAGCGTCCGTGGCTCCCAGGCGCACAACACGCAAACAGACAGTAGCTCTCAGTTCTTTTACATCAAATTATTATTCTCATTAGGGCTGCTGAGTCGGACTCATTTTTGGGTATCGGAATTGGAGCCAAGAGTCGAAAGCTTTAAAATTTCAAGAGTAGGAGCCGAAGTTGGTTATTTTCTCCTCTAAATCCTTAACGGTTTAACTCTGCCACGACTGCGAAGTACTAATCGGAGTCATGGAGTCGGAGTCTGACGGATTTCGTGATAAAATAGTCGGAGTTGGAACTAGAGTCGGTCATTTTAACTCCAAATGCGCAGCCATGATGCTCTAATACGCAAATTACTGACTTTGCTGTATGAGTTAAGTTTTCATTTATTTCAAACTCCATTAAGTGTCTGGTAATTCTTACACAAACTTTCCCGGGCCCAGTGATGATCCTCTAAATTTAGACTTAAGAGGCAGTTAAATGAAAGGCAATCTAAACATATTCGTTCCCAGTTTATTTCATCGATTTTGATAAACTAAGAGTTATTATAATTCATTGTGCTTTGTTGAATATTTATGCTTAAATCAAATTTAAGGATAAACTTTTTACCAAGATAATACATGGCGATGCCACGAAAAGCAGTTAGTTTTAACGACGGGCCTTTGTACCAATATTTGACAAATATATTATTTATTGTAGGGGCAAGATGGAAAGCAATGACAAATTCTGAAAAACAGCCTTATTATGAAGAACAGTCTCGTCTAAGCCGATTGCACATGGAGAAACATCCAGACTATAGGTATAGGCCACGTCCTAAGAGGACCTGCATTGTGGATGGAAAGAAACTAAGAATTTCCGAATACAAACAGCTCATGCGAGCTAGACGACAGGAAATGAGGAATATGTGGTAAGATACTAGTTTTCTTCCCTTTTCCATTAATATTAGTTGCGGTTTTTCTTTTTTTTTGTTAAAGTCGAAAGGTTCTTTAAGCATCCTCCCTGTGGATTCACCACTGACCTGACATTTATATCAAAACTGTAATTCTTACGATTGGTAGATTATGATTACATGATCTATTGCGTAGTGGCTAATCAAATTCATTTTTTAGAAATGTATAATATCGTCCGTTTTCTCATGTACTAATACAGTATGAATATTTATTGATTTTCTTCGTATTATTACTTAGCTTGCAGACGATATCTTTCTTTCTCTTTATTTAGCGACCCCCTTTTATTTTCGGTAATTTCCTTCGAATTGGATAACTATGTTATTATTTATCTTTAAACGTTTGGGTATGGTAATTATAAAAGATTTCTTCTTTTTTTTTTCTTCTTTGATTGTCTTACGGATTGGACCTTGCTCTTTTATTTAATATTTAATTTTAAGATCTTAGATACGCGGTAACTGTACATGATTTCTCTTTCTAAAAGAAAAATATTATGTTACATTTTGTGTTTTTGACTCATTATTTATTCGAATTTGAATTATTTCAGGTACAGGGAAGGTGGCTTGGGCTTACTGGAATCTCCAACATTAGTAAACCCTACAAGTATGGCTCCCTTGCTGTCAGCTAGCGGTAACAATTCCGTAACAACAGCAACTCTCTTAAATTCCCTCTCAACAAAACTCACCGCATCCACAGCCAATGGGCTTTCAGATATGGGGCCATCCGGTTCCGGTCACTCATCGTCTTCAACGATGAATCCTACACCTCTGACGTCATTGTCATCGGTGTCCGTGGACAATAACTTGTCACCCGTTTCAGAAGTGTCATCAGCGATGGAAACTTAGAAATTAACAATGAACATTACTTTAAGAAATGCCCAATGCAATGCTTGTATGCTTCATATCTGTACTGAACTTCGTTTGGCTGGACAAATTTTGAGAAAATTACCACTTTCAACTGCTGAACGAGTGCTTCAATAACAAGTGGTTTTAAAGAATAAACGATGAATCTAAACTTTTTGTGCAGTTCTCATCATAGTTCCTTTACGATTGAAAAATGCTGCGGGACAGAGACTCAAACAGAAAGCAGCACCATCTTTCAGTAAAGAGCTATTTGTTACACGGTAGAAAAACATTTCTTTCAGCTCTATGAACATGTGAAAAGAAATTATTCTTGCTGACAGACTTATGGTGGGAATTTATTTGTTATTCAGTTGATGAAATAATGAGCAAGAATCTTTCAAACAGAACGAAATAGTTATTTTTTATCACATGCTCAATATAGTTGTCATTTACTTCTAGTCTGTGATGTCAAAATGGGGCGAGTAAATACTTTTTTTTTTTTTTTCAAAATGACAAAACTTAGGTGGCTTATTATTTCTTTTTTGGCGTAAAGAAATCTTTTGTGCATTTTATTGGTTACTAAACTTTTGAAGTGAACATTACCAGTTGCTGTTAGTTTTAGTGTTTTAGCAACATGTCTTTTTTGATGCAATTATCGTGAAATAATTCAACATTTTATAACTATGAAAGATAAATTTTCATTATTTTGAGATTTGCAGTTTTAATCAGCGTTGTTAGTTTCATTCGCTATCATGAAGTTAGAACTTTAAAACTCTGCATTCTTTTGCATATGCTTAAATTTTGTATCAATTAACTTTTTGAACAGCTTTTAGATGAACAATTTTTGCTTCTACTTCATCGGCGCCTTTCCAAGTAAAAAGAAGCTGAAGGTTTTAAAATTAGTTTTCATCCAAATACAGTCAAAGTTAGTTTTTTAAATAGCATTAGTCTTCATTTTTTTTATCCACATCTTTCGCTCACATTGTTTACAGCAGCGTTTTCGTTATTTATGGAAACAACTAGTCGCAATGAACCATTAATCATATACTTTTATTTTCAATCACATTTCATGGAACTGCATTTTAAATAACATTTTTGCTGTATCACATGAAGAAGTAACATAAAAATGCCATTAAATCCAATTTTCAAGATCATTTAGACTACACTCCTAGGTTTTGTCTGATTTTCGCGTACGAACTTCCATACATTTCATCAAATGTACTTATGACATTTGATAGACTTATTAAAAAAACGATGTTATAAAACGCATTACATAGTCCTTGTTTATCTTCCAATTACTAATACGAATTCACCAATCGTAAATTTAGTCACTATGATAAGAACTCATGCACCATGTTGACGGCTGAAAAAGCCGTTAACGCGAAACATCACATGAAAAACTAACAAACAACTAACTTGAATACTATTCGCAAAATATACATAAAATGCATATTTTTACGCTATCAAAATATTTAAAAAAAAAAGAAGTTAATAGCTATCAAAAATGCCAAAAACTAATTTTGTATCAACCGAACAATTTCTCCGTTATTTTATATTAATTCGTGGTTAACTCAACTGTAAAATTTTTTTAATGTCATGACATCAGTTGTTAAAGCTGCAAAATTCAATGGACTAATGAAAATAAAACGATTGCTTTTATTTTAAAATATTTCATGTGCAATGTTTTACAATTCCTGAGACTGAACTTTCAGTCTGGTAGATACTGTGTTGTATATTAGATGTCTGTATTTGTTTCATAAGATCTTCAATGCTTTCCTGCCACCTGAGCAACACATCTGCTTCCAGAAGATAGGTGGGTGACCACATTTTTTACGAAATGAGACAAATACGTATTCCTTGTTTAAAGACGGCCTTTCCTTGAGGTACACCGATTAATCCACATTTCCAACTGTGTGATCGAACGGCGTTTCGAAACTTTTTCTCGAGGTATTTTATATTGCAGCTCTTTCGAAGGGCTATGTTGTTAGATTTTGATTTGGGACTCGATAATTTTGTTCGCTCATAGAAAAAGTGAGCTGTAGTAAACGATTTTTTTTTTTTTTTTTTTTTTGTAGTGAAATGAAGGGCTTTAATTTTATCCAAAAAAATGGCTTGAAAGATGCAAAACTACGCAAACGTAGGAAAAAAAAGAAATCAAATAACTTATAGAGATTTGATTTTTTTAGTATAAAAAAGTATGACTTAGGATGCAATAATACACTTAGGGCCTGGCTCCACATCAGCAGAAAACCAACCGAAACCGAAAGCAGAAATCAAAAATCCGGATACTTTGAATTTAAAGAAAATGGAAAGTACCCAGATTTTCGGTTTCGGTCGGTTTTCTGCTGATGTGGAGCCAGGCCCTTATTCTGCAAGTATGTATGCTTTATTCTTTTATAAAAAGGTAAGTATATAAGAATATTTTTATTTCTTGCTATGGCGAAGTAATAATGGCAATAATAAATATAATTATCAATAAATGAAACAAATGAATTAAATAAAAATAATCTTAAGTAGTTTTTTCAAATTAATATTATTTTAGCGAAGAGTATGTTTCAGAACACAAGTTAAAGTGCAGCGTTAAGTTTCAATTATTTTCTCGAGCAATCTTATGATTTTAACAGTTGAATATAATTAATTTTTAATTTAAACGCTTTTTGCGAGTTCTCCATCAAAAATAGTAGAAAGTGACCTAACTTGAATTTTACTAAATATGAAAGATGTTTAGTCCAGCAATAGAATTTTCCAGCAATAAATAATTCAGAAAAGAAATAACATTCCAAACGGGCATTTTATTTATAAACTGATGAAACTCTTGATTTTTTTTTTAAAAATACATACAAGGTAAAAAAACTGATGGGACCTGGAGTTGAGAAAATTACAATTTAACCATTTATAAATTTAGTTAAAAGTTTTGTTGAATTACTAATCGTAATCAATGTTTAAAGAAGGTATTTTAAATTATTTAAATTCAAATGCAACTATGCGAAGCTGTTTAATTAATTATAAATACAGTACGCCCTTTAAAAGTATTTTACATGTACCTATACTCCTTTATTTAAGGACATTTTTTGCATATTTTTTATTAAGATTTAAGAGAATCTGAAGAGAGAATTATGAGTCATACTCCCGCGCCTTTAGTAACTTATATTTGTATTTAAAGGTCCTTGAAATCATTTTTTAAAGAGAAGATATAACTTAGTGTGAAACATGCAAAATAAAGTGAAAAAAGTCAAATTAATGCTATCATCAATTATAGCTGGGACAAACCTAACTTGGCAGCGTTGTGAGGCTGCGCAGATCGTAAAACACAGCATTGCGACGCTGACAGGTTAATTTTGCCTTATCTATAGAATTGACTATTAAATCCAAAAAATATAAATACCATTATTGATTTCTTCAACTATTCGATTGTTTGACACCACAACTCATACAGTAATTTCTGATAATATACTTTCAAGTCTTTTGCAAAAAAAAGTTTATTTCAAGTATTTATTTGAAAATATTTTTTAAATATATATTGTTTTATTATAAACTGAACCGAAATTTTCGAGTCCCAAAAATGCTATGGTTAATTTAAACATGAGTAAAAAATTTAATGCAACCAAAGAAAACAACTGCACTTGTTTCTGTTTCAACTGTAAATTCAACGTTTGCCTATGTTTTTTCAATCTGATCATTTCCTTTATATATGTATACCGAGTACAACGTGTTATGTGTAGATGTATTTTATTTGCTTGAAAGGAGGTAAGGACTTTAAATTTGACAATACTTTAGCAGTTAAAATCTAAATTTGCTACATTTCCTTTGGTATAAAATTTTAATTTCGTTATTCATTCAGTTATATGCATAAATTTTTATGAATAATCAATATGCATGTCACTTAATACTATTGACGTATTTAACGAAATCTGGTCTCATTTTTATAAATATTGCGCTAAGAGTTTTTTTTTTTTTTACTGCAGAACAATAATAAGTAGAAATATTTAAACTTCCGGAAACTTAATATCTTTCAATTTTCATTCCAAAATGCACCTATTGAGGGAGGGGTCTGTTAAAAGAAAAATCTTATACGATCTGATTCTAAGGTGGTGATGTTCCTTTAATATTCATATTTGTGCAGTATTCTCTGCTTCATAATTAATAATTTTCTTACACATACGTTTATCGCTCTATTTTAGATATATGCACAATTTTAAATGATCTTCAGGTAAAGTAGTTTCTTTCAGTATTTACGCGTTGATTTAAACGTTGAAACTTAATATACTTAGGTGAATTTTTGTTGTAAAATAGGCAGCGTTTTGTTTTGTGTGAGTGAAACATTTTACGGGAGGTGCATCATATATCAACCTCTCATATTTGGAGAAAGAGCTATTTGAGCTGTGGTGGGGATATGGTGTTAGCCCTGATATTTATGGATAGCAGAAAGTGTGTCATTTACTGTAGTAGCGCCGGCAGCAGAATTTTCTACAGCAGTCTTCGACGCAGATTAAAAGTCCAAAAATAGTCTGTTGGCTGGTTCGACATCAGTAGCGGATCACCCAATAGGCGCATGAGGCGCGAGCCTGGGGCCTCAGAAAAGTAGGGGGCCTCGGAACCGTGAAATGTTACATTTTCAAAAACAAAAATTTTAAATTTGAGGATTTGCCTATGAAAGTCACGAAATTGAGTGGATAATGCGCAAAACATACGAAAATTGATAGTTAATCAAGAATTTTAGGTGCGGTCTGAAGGCAAGAGGACTGATTGGTGAGAAATCCCAAAAGGACCCTGAATTTAAGCTGGGCCCAACTAACCAATAGTGAGGCCCAAAGCCCACAATAATTTGAACCTCCCCTGAAAATTCAGTGGCAGAATTCAGCGTGGCTATAGGGGCCCCGTTAAAATGCATTTTGAGGGCCCCTTTGTCCATCTCAGCACTATGTAAATCATTTATCAAGTGCATTTTTGAACCCTCTTAATGGCTCCAATGGTTGTGGGGGCCCCCTCATAAATGAAATATGGTAAATCGGTTACTGGTAGAATGAATAAAGATTTTCTCGTTCAAGGAAGTTTTTTTTTCCAACTATTAAATTGTTAGTTTTTGTTATTTTTCTTAAAAATACTGATATTGTTTGCATTCCTTTAATGCTGTGCATAAATCTTTAAAAAATTGAGGCCTCTTAGAAAGATGGGACCACAAGCCTAGGCTTAGTTGGCCTATGTGGTAATCTGGCTCTGCATCAAAGGTGGTTTTGTTTAGGTTTTTCTAGGAGGAAAAGCTGGAATAATAAAAAAGTGTGTTACTTGACAAGGTTTCAAGTTTCAAAATATATTTGTTTCTTTCATTCAGAAAAGCTCTTTCAAAACAAGCAACATATCACATTTCGTGTTCTACAATCGGCAAGTGAGAAGTGTTTTTTTTTTTTTTAATCTTACGATTTTTGTAATGCAATTACAAAAATGTTATGTATTGGTTATTGTACTTACTTATATACCTTTCGAAATAGTACTTAATACATATTATATGTAAGCATAAGTCTTAACGTTTTTTCTATTTTCCTTCAAGGAAAGTAAATACAAAAGAAAAATAATCGAAAATTACTTATTATAACATAATTCTAGATGTTGCAACAGTGGTTGTTCTTCTTTGTCATGAAACGCAAGGCCATAGTCGGGGGAGGAGGGGGGGTCTTGAGAACGACCCCCAATTTCAATGTTTTACATGCTATGAAAAAAGTGAAACAAAAAGTGTGTAAACGGTAATTTCTAGTGGGGGGAGGGGGTTCGGCTCCGGATTTCCTGTGTGAGTCTCAAAATGTTTCCTTTTATTTATTTGTTCTCAAATATTATTACTGGATTATTTAGAGTTTCTGACTTCAAATATTATTACTGGATTATTTAGAGTTTCTGACTTCAAATATTATTACTGGATTATTTAGAGTTTCTGACTAAGTGCAGCAAGTTCAAGTGTAGTGATGTAACTACTTAGCGCCTATCCAAGCGAGGGTTGCACCAAATCTCTCCAATAAGACAAAAAAAAAAAAAAAAAAAGAGAGCCCAAAATTAACTTTTTAGGGCTTTTAATTAAAAAAAAAAATTTCGGGGGAAAGCCCCTTTCTCAACTATTCCACTTAATATCACTAAAGGTAAGTTAAAATTGCATTTCTATTATATTAGTTCCGAAAATTTACGGAAGGATAGCAGCCGCGCTTACTCGCTTAAAGCGGTCCGCCCCGGGTCGGGACTTTTAAGAGGGGGGCAATTTAACACTTCATTTGAAGAGAAAACAAAGATAACATTTTTTTAATTACGAAAGTATCAAAAAAAAAAAATAACAGCACATTAATCATAGGGCCTTGGTGACGGGATCCGGTTAAAAGGTCTAAAACTAAAAGGTCCACGAACAGAATCTGGGTGACATGAGAAAATAGCATTTCCCCCCTACTTTTGGCTGATGCACGACACAATAAGGGGGTGGCATTGGAAGTAGCTTCATGCATTGGAAGGTCAAGGACATGGGTGTCAAAGATGTTTACTAAAAATAGCTGCTGCTGCTGTTTCATCTCTCTCTCTCTGTCTTGTTCTAGAAGGGGAGCACTGCCCTTATCTCCTCCCTTCCATTTTATGGTTGCCTAATTGCGCCTACAATCCTTGGGGGGTCAGTTTCTTTAACAAAAGCATGGGGCATAAGAGGCACCGAGTTTTACAACCATGTCTAGCTTTTCCACAAAGCATGTACGAGTAGATGGGCTCTATCTGCTTCTGCTTCCTCTGTTTCTCTTATCAGATGATGATACTACCAGAATTTACTTTTTCCTTTTTAAAGAAAAGGGGATACTCGTCAACACTGTCAGTGAGGGTGGAGAAAGTTCGGAACAATTTATTGCTCTGTCATGAGGCAGTGGCGGGACCCAGGGCGGGACCTCCGTGACTCGCGTGGACATTTTCCTGGGGTAGTGGCATATATTTTAGAGTTAGCTTTGATTGGTCACTTTTTCTCTCCTAAGGTATACATGAAAAGAAAAATCATTCACAAGAGATTTTGGTTCTATTTATTTCAATAAGGAAGCAAACATGGGGCAGCCGGCTTTTTCTTTCTTCTTAGTCTCTTTCCATCCTCTTACTCAGCAAATAAAAATGAATTAAACCAATTTATGCAACATCTTTTTACTCCTTTTGTAGGGTAAGTAAATTAATTAAATTGATTGTTTTGTTCATGTTCGTCGTTTCATTTTTTTCTCTTGAATTTAACTAAAGGAATGTAGGATTAACTAAAGGTTTACTGTAGGAACCGTGAATGCTGAATTTGATTAAAATTTTATTTCTTCTTTTATAATAGAAGAAAATTTAATTTATGAATAATGCATCAAGTTATGTTTTATATAATTTCATGTTCATTATTTAAAGA
>JAXGGA010010689.1:0-45725 GCA_038373865.1 Uloborus plumipes | reverse complement strand
GTTTACTTTTATGTTAAATTGCGTTAAGCATTAAAAGTAAGGCTCTTCACCGTCACAGAGACTGATATAAAGCGAGTTGAAACCCTGCTACCAAAAAATCTGAAGTCAGTTCCAAATATCATGAAGCTTCATCAGATGGTTTGGAATGAAAATAACAAATCAGTAAAGTTTAAATCCAACGTTAAAAATGCACAAATATACAGGTATACTGTACATTTTTAACGTTGGATTTAAACTTTACATCTATCGCACAAAGGTATTTATTTTCTTCTTTTCTTAACAAATCAGTGTTAGGTTTACGCATGCTAACTTGCCTTTCTTGCGAAACCGATCTTTCTTGTACTCATTATGCTTCGAGTCCGCCTACAGTTAATATTTTATAGACTAAATAAAAATAAATGTAAAACAGACAAATGAAAAAATAAAGAAACTTGTAACCCTTTGCAGTAAAAAAAAGTTGGTATTGTAAAAGTTTAAAATTCCAACGAAAAATACTACTATTTCTTTAAAAAATTAGATTTAATCTGTTTTGTTTGTAAATAATGTAAAAAAAAATATATGAAGCAATATTCTAAATGGTGTATTTTGCTTTCTATGTCATTATTTATCAAATGAATAAAGTTTTAAAAATATTTCTTGAGTTAGGGAAGTGTTTAAGCCGGGAGATGGTAATTACACTTTTTACATTAAACTTAAACTTAAAACTCTCATTAAAATTTTATTTTTAAGTTTTTTTCGTTGCTGAGCACTGATTTGTGATCTTAAATGAGTTGTCTTTAAACAAATATTAACAATAATTAATTAATTACAAGTTGAATTTTTCCTACTTGGCATTGGCAAAAGTTAACGTGTTGAGAAAATCACCCATATGTGTCCTAGCTTTCAGAATATTGAAGTCTGAGCTTAAACTATACATCGGAGCTCACTGGGTTCTATTGCTTTTGGTCGCAATAGATGCTGTAAAGGCATTAACATGAAAATTGTTAATAAAAAATATATATCTTTTCAATGAAGGAAAAATATCTGATGTATAACTCTGCAAAATTCCGCCCCAGTTAAATATTCGCTGTCTTTTAATCACTCAAAAGGATATGCGTTTACACGTGCACCCAAAGTGACACTTCCAAAAATTATATTTTAGAATACTTATAAAGTGCGATAAGTATAGAGTTTGGCAGTTTCAAATTAAAAAAAAAAAAATCGTGTTTTTCTTCGTGGCATTCAAAACTCGAAGGAAAGCTCTGTGTTGTTTTATTAACTACAATTAAAATAAATTATGCAGAGAAAACACTTACTTTGTACAATTATTCAATAATGATAATTTCATTCTTCAAGCGAAATTAAAAAATAAATAAGAAATTGAAAATAAAAAGGTAATAATAATTTTTTCAGCAAAAAAAAAAAAAAAAGTAAAAATCATTTTGGAATAGTTTTGAAAAAATTCGGATTGGATTTGAACCTTAAAAACCCACCCCTTCAATATAACTATACCTCCTATTTTCAGCACGTTTAGCGTAAATGTGTAAAGTAAAAGCAAATCAATGTTTGATTCTTTTCGTACATATAAGGTTACTTCACATTAACACAAAAGGTTATACTGCCGTGCTAAGCACAAAAGCCGTATCTGCACTTTTTAACAAAATTGAGTTATCGCCACCTGGTGGCTCTTTGTAGCGTATTTTACCTAAATACAGAAGCATATGGTCATTTGAGAACACAAGATATTTTTTAAAAAATTCTGAAAAAGTATCACCTGAATCAAATACATGGTGGCGCAAAACTTTAAAGAGTTATATCTCAGTTTGAGCTCAACTGCAGATACCACTTTTGCGCTTAGCACGGCAATATACACATGGACATTGTTTCCGAGAAAAGATTTTTTGGAATAAATGTTTGTCAGCTTAAGTTCTGAAAAGCAAAAAGGTGCCGTCGTTCATATTAATCAATCATATTGTGCTCCAGAATGGCGGTGTTTGTTGCCAATGGTTCATCCAAGAATTTCAGCACGTGGAATCTCAAGGAATTTCGTCACTCATTTCAGTTCATATTTGTTCTTGTGGCAGAATTAAATAAAGCAATTCAGAATTGAACTCTTTTTTTATGTGGAGAGTTTGAGCACACATGAACATTACTTGCATTAAGCGAAGCTGTGAATGAAAAAAATAAGATAAAAGATTTCTTGTTGCACACAAGCCTTTAGTAACAGATTAAATAAAGCAAATCAAAATTAAACTTCTTTCTTATGTGAAGAGTTATAAACACACATCAACATTACTTGCATAAAGCGAATTTTGGAAGAAAAAATGAAGATCATTATTAGGCCAAATTCTGCAAATGAAAGGAGTTCCCAACGGTTTTGATCTATCAGATCACATCGTTCTCCAAAATGGCGGTGCTTGTTGCCATTGTACGTTCCAACAAGTCCAGCACGTGGAATTTTCGGGTCATTCATTTCAGTTCATTCCTATTCTTATGACAGGAAAAGTTTGTTATGGGTAGCATAAAACAGAATTTGATTTTTCCTTAGGTTAAGAGTTATACACACACACATTAACAATGCAAGCATGAGACGACATATACTTTTGGAACTTTTCACTCCCATCATGGCCCAGTTGGCGGCTTGCGAGTATTGACAATCATGCAACAGGTAAACAAGCCGGCCAAGCTGAACACCATGGTAACCATGAACATCGTGATGCAGATGAGTGTTGCAACGCAGACTGGGGTCTTTATCAACACCTGTTGCTCAGTGCCGTTGCATCGGACATTCTCGATCAGCACGTGCCGGATTTCCGGACGGCTCGAATCCGCGGCATCGGAGTCGTTCCAGGTTCTGGGGAGCAGCTGCATCAGGAGTTTATGCCCACCACTCGTTGGGCAAGCAGACTCCTGCGCTCTCAAGCGGCATTCTAATTCTACCAACGTGATGATGAGTTGTCCCGCGACGATGACCGCAGCGAGGACCAGCATGGTCGCCGTAATGACCACGACCGAGCCGATGAAGAAGGGCCCCACTTTGCCTGTTCTTAGTGCCAGGGCCCTGCTGGCCCCCGACTTCAAGATCGTCACCGCCGCCCCCATTGGTGTTTCCTTGTCTTGCATCGGGAAGCTCTCTATCGAGAATAAACATCTGAGTAGGGATAAAGAGAGAGAGCAAGAGCAGGCTCTCGCGGATCGATGTTGAAAAATCCCTCTGAGCCTAATATTTCCCCTTTGGAGCTATTCATGAATAATTTGAGAAGGGTGTCGTGAAATTTGTGATAGTGGGGAGGGAGTGGGTTACAAGAAGTGTGTCATCACGCATTTTTTGCAAGAAAATTCATAAAAAATAACTTGACATGAGCCAAAGAAAAGGAAAGGGGTCATGGTAAAGTGTGAATGACAAAGTAAGGGGGCCTCCAAAATATTGGAAAAAAGGGTGACATCATTCATGAAGAGCCCCTTTTAAAATTGAAGAGAATGTGTCAAAGCAAAAGATTAACAGAAAATTTTATGAGGTTTAGCTCACACCCTTGCCCTCAAGACGAACCAAATAGAATGAAAAACTTTGGCATCAATAAAGAATCCTTTCTGTAAGGAATTTGATAAAATATCAGTAAGTGAGTGGTGGCACATAGCCGAAAATTTTGTGACACGTGTAAAGCTCTGCAATAAGGCTAAAGGTAGCTACTTTGGAAACGTTTAAATACAGTAGACCAAATGTTGCATTCATCCTTATTTTGAAGTTTGGTCGCAATATTTTTATTCATACTAAAGTTATAATGTAACACGTATGTCCAAGTTATTGCCACCATGTAATAATAAGTTAACAAGAAGTTCTGTCAAGAACTAAACGAGCCTACTTTCCCGTACATCGACATTTCGATGCATTCTAGCATCTGATCATTATTCTCTTGATTATCTGAAACTAAAAATTATGTCAAACATACCTTTTTAGCACTTAAAGCTGATTTCTAAAAGCAACATATACCCCTCTCATCAGATGAAATAGACACATAAAAAGTAAATAAATGAATAAATAAAGTTTTGTCGCACCTTTTAAAGAATATAACTGTTACAGTTCTTTCGTAGAAAAATTCCTCAATCGTTTTCAAAAAAAAAAAAAAATTAAAAGTACAAAGTACATCAAAACACATTTTATCAAAGAAAAAAAAAGAAAAAAAAACTCGTCCGTTGATAAAAGTCTCGAATTTCACTTTTAATCCGTTGCCAGTTGTTAAATATAAATAAAGAATAAAATGCCCTCGTGAATGAAACATTTTTGTTACAAAAAAAAATCGTCTGCCAAAAAAATAATAATAATAAATAAAATAAAACATATGAATAAATAAACAAAAAATCGTCTGCACAGTCAGTCATTTTTTTTCTGAGTCTGCATTTCCGCCATGTTTGCGGAGTCGGAGTCGGAATCAGAGTCCTCACAGAAGATTATTCAGAAAAGTATTTTACAAACATTATTTATCAAAACCATTTTCTTACAAAGTTAGTTTGAAGGAAATCCGACTTTAAGTTCAGGATCAACATTCAACTTAAATTCCCCGTAGGCGCTAATGTTAAATTTCTTTTCTGAACGGTTCAATATTGAACGAAAAATGGTTCAAATCAAAAAGCGAAATGTGGGAATGAGCCTCTCCGAGATCTTTCAAACAAAAAAAAATTTATTCCATTCGGATGGTTCACTCAGAAGTTATTAGGTGGGGAAAGGTTGCTTGAACGGTTCAATGTTGAACGAAAAAAATGTTCAAGTTGAAAATTTAAATACGGTAATGAGGTATCCTTGCTGAGATCCTTCGAACAAAAAAAAAAAAGTTTACTTAAATCGGACTGTTCACTCAAAAGTTATTAGGGGTGACAGCTTGCTTGAGCGGTTCAATGTTGAACGAAAAATTGTTCAAATCGGAAATGTAAATACGGGAATGAAGTATCCTTGATAAGATTTTTCGAACAAAAAAGTTTGTTCAAATCGGACTGTTCACTCAAAAGTTAGCATTGTGGGACAGGTTGTTTGAACGGTTCAAAGTTGAACCAAAAATTGTCCAACTCGAAAAATCAAATATGGGAATGAGCTGTACTCGCCGAGATCTTTCCAACAAAAAAAAGTTTGTCCAAATCGGAATGTTCATTCAAAAGTTATTGGAGGGCAGACAAACCGACCGACAGACCAACCGACACACAAATTCCCCATCTCAATACCCAACTTTCAAATTTTTAATTTTTCGATATTCATTTTACCTTTTTATTTTTTTAACTTGGCGATATTTTTTGGACTTGGCGATATTCTTTAGATGCATTAAGCTACTTTTAATACTGTTTTCGTCTTTATTTTATTTTTAAGGGGAAAGTAGGCTAAAAATCAGAAGGGCGATATTAATCACCCCCCAGTGGCATTGCTTTAAAAAAACTGCAAATGCTAATGACTGTTCCGATTTAAAAAACAATAAAAACTCCCGAAAGGATATTTCTGGCTGTGCTAGTGGGTAAATACATGGAAATAAATTGTTAAATACTTCGATGATATATAAATGATTTTCGTCCGAGTTTCAGAAAAAAAATCAGATGTTTAGCATTATTAAAAGTCCGGTAATTTTTCACAGAGGGACTGTATTCTCTCGTGACTTCTCGCCCCCCCCCCCCACTAGGTCTATTTGTATATACAGGCCTTGATACAGAAGTTAGAGTACCAAAAAATAAAAATAAATGAAAATAATTATAACTAATTTCCTGACTATGATTTTTATTCTAATTTCGAAATAATTCAGGCTCCAAAGATTTATTGAGCAGCAAGTTGAATTGCATGTATTCATAGATTTTTCGACTTAGCTGTCGAAGTGTGATATCTAGATTCGTAGGGAAAACTCAAAGAGCAAAATTCCCTATCTTCTTCTCGCGTCCATTATATCACAGCCATGTTTCTCCTCCCTAGTTGCCATAGCAACAAAAAGCAAACGGAAAAATAGATGCCCTGGAAAACTTTCAGACTATTAGAATCTAATTACTCTAGAAGCTCCATAAAGGAAATTGCGAATTCTAGGGAAATCTATTCTTGTGCAAAAGCTATGTGCTCATGCTAGAACCCATAATGAAGGAATAGTTGAACCTGTGGATCGAAGTAAAAGTGCGTCGAAGTCTATGCAAAGAGCAATGTTATTAGCGAATGATTTTTTTTTTCTCTAAAAGCTTTTTTATTATATTTGCTTTGTCGTGTCACTTTGGGTTGGTGGGAGAGTGAGTGCGAAATGATTTTAATGACTACCGAAAACGAAATTGAATAACAGTAATTACTCGTCTAAGGCTAAGTATTAATGAAGTAAACAAATTAATGTCAAAGCTGAGCTTTAGACTGCATAGAATGGTTTATTTTGGGCTTTAGAAACTTATCAAATAATTCAGGCTTTTAAAGCTTTTCCCGATTGTCTTTAGTTTAAAAGCTTTTCTGAAAACATAATGCAAACTGACGCATCCAGATGAGGTAAAGAATGGAAGATGACCCCCGTCCTCCTTCCATCATATATATATATATATATTTTCAATAAAATCAGAAAAAAAAAGAAAAAGAAAACAATTAAAATTAATCGATTAATTGATGGTAGGTTTAATTTCTAATTTAATCGATGAGTTCAGCTGCAGTAAATTTGTTAATGAATACGAAATTAAAACCTTTTTTGGAAGCTCATTCAACCCCCCCCCCCCCCCGAACTAAAATTTCTGGGAGTGGGAAAATTATCAATTCGCCGAATGAAGTCCCAATTTTAACGAATGATAAAATACGAGCATGCACACATGTTGTACATGCATATCATTTAGTGAGAAAAAACATTGGGCATCTTTTAAAAAACAATTCTAAAAACTAAAAAGAACAAATAATCTCAATGCTGAAATATTGTCTTCAAATGGGCGAATCGTCAGCAAAATGTGCCGGAAATTATTGGGAGGTCACAGTGACCTCCCGTGACGTCCCATCGGGGCGTTCCTGAGCTCATTGGTGCTATTGGCGTTTAGTTGAGTTTGTACAGCCAATGCTACCTGCCTCCCTCTCCCCCCCCCCCCACAAAAAATGTTCTCTCATTTGCAATAGGGTGTTATAACACACAAGACACCTTCCTCATACACTTTGACAAAATTTGAAATTAAAAAAGTGCCACCCCCGGACTTGTCATTTCAATATTTTTCGAGCGGGGGGAGGGATATTTATTCAATGAATGAAAAAAAGAAGAAGAAGAAAATACAAACACAAATGCGTAATTACATTGTCTTCAAAAGCTGGAGGGCGGAAGACATTTTTTAATTATGCATTTGATTAAAATTATTCTTTTTATTTTGTTTATGCATTTATTTTTATTTATTTTTTATTTATTTTTTCATTTATTTATTTATTTTTATTTATTTTTTCATTTATTTATTTATTTATTTTTGTGAGCTCAAGAAAGCAGATATCAGACGATTCCCCCCTAGAATCGGAAAAATAAAGAAAAAGATATTTCGAACTTTTTTTCTTAATTTGCCGTAATTTTATTTTCTGTAAACGCGGATAACGGGCTACCTGCATTAAGCCCAGAGATGCAAAACTTTTAGGCCGTGGAAAAAAATTGTTTTTACTCCAGGGGTTTTTCTAGAAAAATTAAAAAAAATACGAAAATTTGTTTTTTACGAGTGAAAATAAGAATAGTTATCTGCGGTCATTCTGCACCTCATATGAGACTCCTACTTTAAATATCTATATTTTTATTTTAAAGTACCCGTATAAAACTCCTTTGTTTTTGTTTAGTGACACCATTTGATCATGTGAAACGTCTATTAGACCTTAAAAAATGAGTGCAAGAATCATCTTTTAATGGCTCCATGGATGCCAATATCTTATTGTTAATTAATTGGTGCTGTTTGCTTGAGAGGGGAAAGTTACTTGAACTCCTTACTAGACGCATTTCTTTCTCTGAAGTAAGTAAGAATTAGAATCTCATTCTTTGTTCTGTGTGTATTATATACACGTTTTTAAATTTGTTGTACACGAAAAAAGTTTGCTAAAAAAGGAAAAATAATGTATTAAACCCCCCATATGACGCGTTAAAAACAAAGCTGAGGAAAACTTTTCAAAATAAAATTGTTTTATACCTGCTTTGCAGTGGCATTTTATATCAGTCAAATGGTGAAAATGTACTATTTTTCATAATTCGGTTCCGAGAGAGTTGACTGGAAATACTTTTTTTGAACATACGCAATGATTTCCAAACTTTGCATGTACTTTTTTTTACGATAATACTTACAGTTTGTGAAATATATGCAAAAAAAAAAAAAAAGATTTTTTGACTTGAACTTGCATAAAATTTTTAGATCAAAGGGGATTAATGGGAGCTTTTGATTTCTCTTTTATAATAATGTAACAATTTTCAGCTCAATAAAAAATTCCCGATTTTTCAAACAAAATTTTTGGTCTTTGACCTTTTAGATATTTTTTTTGTTCCAGTGGAATTAATGGGAACTTTTGATATTTCATTTATTATGATGTATTTAAAGTCTGTACCACACAGTTTTCAATTCCATGTGAATGTTTCAACATTTTCATAAATTTTACTTTTTTTTTTTTTTTAATTTTAGATTTTTGACCTCACGTAAAATTTTTAGCTCCACCTGGATCAATGGGGAATTTGGCATTTCATTTGCAACGATGCTCTTAAGGTCTAGGCTAATTTTTAGCTCCATGCGGTTTTTTTCCGAACTCGAATGATTATTTTGATCGGGATATAAGATCTACAGTGAACTCTCACTTATGCGCCTGCCCAAGGGACCGACAGAAAAAGGCGCATAAGTGAGAGAGACGTATAAGTGAACAAGCCTTTTTAAAGGACTAAAACTCAACATAGGTTCTAATGAGAGAGTGAATAAGAATGTTTCTATAGAAAAGGGACATATTACTACTGTTTGGCAATTACTGTAACGTAACTATAATGATTAAGAGAATACAAAAGTTGTAGCATACCTAATTACAAACTGTTCCCTACAAAAAGATGCATAATAGATAATTGTCCCTCGCCGAACTCAAGTTCATGCAAAAAAAATGCCTTCCGTGAGCAATAAAGGCGACAGATTAAAGAGGAAAATAAAGAAAAATGCTTATTTTTTAAAGAAAATAAATAAATTTTCATACATTTTAGGGAAAATTCGGCGCATAAGTGAAATATTTATCTTCAGAGCGACGCATAAACGAACGATACTATCATTATTTTGCTATGGAATGTGCTGGGACCATTTAAAATCGCCGTATAAGTGAAAAAGGCGTATAAATGAGGCGGCGTATAAGTGAGAGTTCACTGTAGTTTCATTCGTTAATTTCCACTTTGATGCATTGCAGTACACCGACATGATTCGCCATGACAGAAGTCTGTATTACTGCATACTATAAAAAATAGGACTTCATACACCCACCGTCATTTAAAACACTTTTGCAATTTTGTTTTCGGAGGACCATTGTAATTGCTTTCACAAAATTGAAACTCATGAAAACTCACTACAATTTTCTATGCTTTAATCATTCTTATTCAGTACCTTTTTTGTCAGTAGTATTTGGAGGCGGAGGGGGGGGGGGGCAGATTTTTTTTTTTTTTTTTTTCATTTTTATATTGTTTTTCTATGAGTTGTATTTTATACTAATTTGATTATTAAAATTTATGAATTATAACCTTTATTTTCTTTTATAAAAAATAAACAAATAAATTCGAAAAAGTTTATCTCATAAACGGCAAATAATTTGTGCGCAATATGGTACTGAATTGAAATAATTACATTAATAATAATTTTATTTAAAAAAATGAAGAATAGAAAACTGTGGCACCATAAGAACATAAATCCAGTGCAATAATTACAATGGTCAGCATCCTACGAAAAACAAATGTGCAAAGGTGTTTGAAATAGTCAAGTTTCAAAAACCCAGACTTATACCAAGCATGCCAAATCTTGTCTTCGTCGCGGAGTAGTGCGGTGCACTGAACTGTAAAGGAAGCTGTGTCAAAATCTGAGCTGTTAGTTGAAAAGCAAATTTTTAGTAGAATTTTAAACTTCAAAATTTCGGGTCATTTTTGATTGTTTGTCCTTAATTTAAAGAAAAAAGAACCCTATCTCTAGAATCTTGATTGAGGCAGACCCATTAAGAATAATATTAGGAATAATTTTTGACAAAAATTGTGAGTCTAAAAAAATTACATTTTTAAATCTCGTGTTTCAAAAACTGTGCTAATTAGCTCATTAAATCTAAATTTTAGTTGATTACTAGTGTTTTTTCAATGCAGAAAAGGTTGAAAACATACGCCATTGACTTACTGTAAAAACCAAGATTCTTATAGTGAAAAAATATATATATATATATATATATATTTTAATCCATATATTTTATATATTTTTATATAAATGTATCCAAGTGTGGAGATACACCTTATGAAAAGTGATGAAGCAACTCAGGAAATTAACACGTTTAACCAGTGGATTAGCAGAAAAATGTTTAGTAATTAAATGTTAGTTATTTCATGGTTACCAAAGATCCGAAATGGCTAATGCGATTAAATAAATAAATATGCAAATGACTTACCTGGAAAACTCTTAAAAATCATCCTACTATAACACTGAAATACGGCAATATAAAGACTTAAAAACTAAATTAAAAAAAATATTTAAAAAAGAATAAATAAATACATATATATATATTGATATATATTTCAATACCACAGTTTTTTATATTTGTGGACAATAATAATTTTCTTCAAGTAGCCAAACAGCTTAACAATCTCCTAATTTTTGTACATTATCATCGTGTATTGCATTACATTCGCAACACAAAATAGGATAAATAAATGAAAAAAATAAAGAAACCTTACATGCAAAATCATTGTACGACTTTTAAGCTGAAAATATAATCCATTTCGGAAAAGAAAAAAAACTTTTATTTCTGTCTAGAAAAATAAAAATAACAAAATTATAAACTGTCAAACATTTCAATACAGAGAGCATCTCTTAATAATTACTGATGGGTTTTGTATGATAAAGAACAGAATTTTCTACCAACGAAATAAAACATTTTACTTAAAACATGCAAATATATGATATCTCTTAATGGAATATTATTTTGAGCAACAATATAAAACAATTCGTTAGTCATGAAATACTAAACTAATAGATAATGATACAAAATTATTTTAAAAAAAAATTGTGTTCATGTAATAAAATTGGCAGCAAAATACATTTAAACCCTACTCAGGAGTGTCACATAACTATGAAGTACGAGTCCTTGAAATGATTTCAAAAATGCATATTAGTTAGTCATTTGTCTGCTATATTCAAACAGAGCTTTCGTCTTTATCTCTCCCTTCCTTTTCCAACAAAAGTTTACTCTCAGCTTTACCTTTGTCCACATCATCAATCTCCAAGACAGCATCGATCTCAACTACAGATTTGGGTCCCCCCTTAACGTTGCAGTTCTTCTTCATGCACATCACGATCTCGCGGAAATGGATGTTGTCGATGTTGTCTGCCAAGAGGTACAGCATGAACCAATCCCCGTACGAATACCTGTTGATGAGAAACCTCAGATCATCCCTCGAGGTAAGGCTGGCAATGCAAGTGAGCAACAAGAAACGCATTCGAGAAGAAACCATGACAGTGATGCGGTATATGATCAAGCACCCGCCTATGACGGCAAGAATCACAAGCCAAAACCACATCACCACAAATATTTTCTCATTGAGGATATTTAATGGCAACAGGCACAAAGCGTCGTGTTTCTGTACAGTCCCGGATGAACCATACTTGTGAAAGGTACATTTTGTCACACGCGGGAACACTCTGATCATGGGATCGATCCGATCCTGTTGTTCTTCGTTGACGTAACGGACGACATCCACGCCATACCTGGTAAACTCACCACCGAGGAACCGGTTGATGAAGTAGATTTGGCCCACGACGTTGATGAAATTTAGCACCTCACAGAACAGGAACTTGATGGCATAGCCCCGATTGTCGTGTTTGCCCTCTCCTTCAAGGAAATAGCTTGCCACACTGGAACAGCACGGGACTTTGTCCTTGTCTTCCAAGACAGGAGACTGGAGCTTTTGAATCATCAGCTTCATTCTACCATTTTCCATCGATCTCCAGACGACATACGGCACACAGAACATCAGTGCTTGCAAGAAAAGAACGAAGCAAACCCACTGATAGTACGAATGTTCAACGATTTCATCACCTTCTTTGTATGAATCTACTCCTGGATAAACGATCTCCTTGCCGACGATTTTCGACAGAGCCTTGGGCAGAGTGAAAGTTCCTTCTATCCAGCAAAAGGTATTCAAGAGCTGTTCGGGAATATCATCTCTTTGAATGCACATAATTGGATTGCCGAAGAATTGGTATCCGGAAACCAGTAAACTGCAAAACAAAAGAGCCAAGCCAGTAAATTTATAATGCAATCGGAATATCGGATCATCAATGGTAACTGTAGGTATCTTCCAGACATTCTTCAGGGTTTTAGTGAAGACATCTCCGAACAACACTTTTTCCATGGCGGTGCTTTGAAATCAAACTGTTCTTAAATTGACGATTGCTTTTCACCAACTCTGTGGGCGTATTTTTTTTTTCTTTCGTTAAATTGAATATAAAATTAAATTCATAACTACAAGCGCATACAGTTCTGTATATTAAACACAAGCACCAAGATGCAGAAATCCACAATATGAACTACTTCTTTTGGAGTGTTTTACCAATTCTTTATCTTATCAGCAGTCTATAAGCGATGAAGCTGAGAGAACAGGTAAAAGATGTTTCGAACCTTATCAGAAAGGTGGGGTAAATGCTAAACTTTGAACCAATGTAATAGATAAGAATTCTTTTTTCTTACTACAAAAGGCAAAACAGCATACAAGATACTGATAAAAAAAGATGTTAGAGTTTTTATTATTGTTTTATGGGCTGATGCTTTAAAATGGAACTAAATCTCTTTCAAAATTAAAATTAACGTCAATATACTATTCTACATGTAGCTTAAAACTTTTATTTTGACATGTATCTCAAAAACACGATTAAATTAAAACTGTTGAGACATTTTCTAAAATGCTTCATACACTTTGTAAAGATAAAAAAATAAATAAAACCCTCGCATAGGATATTAATCAATATAACCGAAATCTTTTCAAAGGCAAACAAATGAGATTTTGGGCGTTTTCATTAATGCATCGGGAGATTGAACCAAATTTGTTATTTAATAAATATATGTATACTGCGTTACAGGTTTTTGTAGAGTAGAAACACTTTATACGAATAATCAAATTGACAATACAAACAATTACGATTTCCATTAAAAAGCATTTCTGGATCAATTTTCACTAATTATTGTAAAACTTACGAAAAAAAAAATCAGTCGAAAGATAAGTAGTTTTAAATATTAAAAAACATTTTTCGTCTTTTTATTAAACTTAAAAACACATTTAAAAATGATTTTTGCTATACCCTTCTCAACAAGCGAACTGTAGGAATTTAAAAGTGATAAATAATAAATTTAAATATAGCGAAACACAAACATGAAACATTCTAGAGAAATCGGAAGCTCCAATTTGAAAAATTAAGGCTTAAAAGGGTTGTTAATTTGAAAACTGTTTATACAAACCTTGTTTCAAAAAAATTGTGGAGTAAAAAACTTGATGGTTTGAAAGCATTTCAAAAAAATTCAGACACCATATTTTTTTAAGATCATAGATAGCAGGGTTTCTTTTGAAGAAAGACATTTTCTTGTTAAAACATATAGTCATTGACAAAGATGATACAGTTAGTTAAAGTTCCAGTATTTTGAAAGTTTCAAATACCTGCCTTTCATTTTTCGAAATCAAACGAAAAAGGAACTACCGTAAAACAGGGTGAATCGGAACTTTTCGGCTTTGATCATAAAAAAAAATGATTAAAAGATTTTTTTTTCAATTTGATTTTTAACCGACGAAAAAACGGAGGAGGTTTTCTATTCGACCGGTATATTTTATTTTTTATGTATGACCACGCATAACTTTTTACTGAATAGACCGATTTTGGTAATTTTTTTTTTTGTTGGAAAGGGTACACCTCCCTGGTGGTCCCATGGTCCCCTGATGCGGGGTTTGAGAACGGAACCCTGAAGAAATTGAGGGAAATCTTCAGAATTCCGTTCATGCGCACCCTCTTTGCGCATGAATTGAATTTCAAATTTCACGCGCACACACTTGCGATTTGATGTCCATTAGGTCACAGTAGCTCGCCGATAGAGTGGCCTAGCGGTAAGACGCTGGGCTCTCATTCGCAAGAGCTTAAGTTCGATGCTCGACGGAGTCGGTGGATTTTCAAGCAGCAGAAAAAAAATGCACTGTCTACGTCGAACGATTATGCGGCATGCAAATCGCAGTTTTACTGATAGAACATATTTAGTCCTGAGTACCCCAATTTTTAAAAAAATATATTTTCAGGCTCCCATCACATAAACTTTTAAATTTTAAAATTAGTGATGCACTAATGAATCGGCGGTAAATATTTACTTTGTGGATTAACCTGTAGGCCAGTTTTAGAATCATAATCGGGTAAAAAACTAGTAATTTAAAAATGTTTTAATTAAATCAGCATAGAAATAAATCCTAAAAAGAAAAAAAAAATGTTGTTAGTGGCAATCGCTTAAAATTTTAGACGCTTTAGTAAAGTGAGATGAAGCGTCACGATGGCAACATGACACTATTCCGGGTATACATTTACACTGAAAAGAATGAAATAAAAATAAAATTTTATAAAAAAAAGTAAAACCGACCTCAAAAACGCAGCTGAAAATAGCTCTAAAAAGTAAAAAATAAATTTATTCTTTGAACACCATCGATACTACTTTTAAACATGAGTTTTGAAGTCGGTGCCGAAACAGTTAATAAAATCATTCGTGCCCATTCTTCAGTTACATGTTTCATAATAAAAACAGCTATAAATATTTCATAATCAATTCCAAGTGTTGTTTGAGAGGAAAAATCAATCAAATGGTACAATCAATGGGTACGAATGATTTTATTAACTGTTTCGGCACCGACTTCAAAACTCATGTTTAAAAGTAGTATCGATGGTGTTCAAAGAATAAATTTATTTTTTACTTTTTAGAGCTATTTTCAGCTGCGTTTTTGAGGTCGGTTTTACTTTTTTTTATAAAATTTTATTTTTTTTGAGCATAAACTTCGGTCTTGGTTTGCTCTTGAAGCAAAAACAAAACATATTGAACAGTTTTAATTTATATATATCATTTTTTGAGGTGTTCCTATATACCCATCCGAAAGGGGTTAGTAGGAACATACGTTAAAATTTTCATTTTTTTCAATTTAACCCGCAATATGAGCCAGTAGTAAGATTGTAAATTGAAGGGGGGGTAATATTGAAGGGGGAGAGTAAGAAGAGATAATTACTGCCAAATAAAAGTTTAATTTCTATACCAGTAAACACATGCTTTGTCACAAATCGAGGATAATTTTGAACTTACGTACGACAGCATTACATTACACATTAAATAAATAATACCAATGCATTATTACCAAAATAAACCAAAATATGCATTATTACCAAAACCATTTTCCCAGTTAGCACACATCTAGGGGCGGATACAAGGGAGGGGCGATCGCCCCTCCCTTGAGGGATTCTTCTCCAGCAGTTTTTCGACTTTGAAGTTCAAAAAAGGCAATTTTAGATGATCTTCGATGACACTACCAGATGTGGTTGGGATTTGGGGGTTTTGATCTGGAATTTTCTCGAAATTGAAGACCGAAACATTTGTAATAAACAGGTGTTAACCAGGATTTGTGGTGAAAAAAGGAGGGCAAGTAGGAAAAAAAGCCAACCCCCCCCCCCCCCCTTGGAACATTTCTGGATCCGCCCATGTACACATCTAAATTACCTCGATAATATAATTTGTAAATTTAAAACAAAAATCTATTAATTTTATTATAACCATAATATTTTGTAAAAAAAAAAGCTCAATAAAAAATGCTTTTAAAATCCTTAAAGTCTCTGCTTGGGATACTGATGTGCCACTGTTGAAGATTAAAAATTCAGAAAACTTACATAAAATAATTAGTTTAAATATTTTACAAAGAGGAGTCAAAATTCGGACAGATAAAAAGTCAGTTAAAACTGTCTCAAAAAATTAGGTCCATAGCGCCAGTCTTTTTGAAAAGTATGTTTGTCTTGAACTTGCATCTATTTATGTAAGTGAAAAACACAATTAAAATGGTGCTCAGAATCTCAATTTTTTTACCTTTTTAACATAAATGTGTAAATGCAAACACCGAAGAAATAAATTTAAGATATCACAGTTCACTATCACTGAACTTTTAATATTCCTAAGAAAATTAAGATGCATAATTTGAAGGAAAAAAAACATAACTAACAATAACTTTCTAAAACTTTATTCAAAATATTTCCAAGCATGGTATTCCATTTTAACTTTCAACACCAAATTCAAAATATCTATAAACATACATAACAGGTAATAAAAACTTCTAAGACAACATTACTAAGTCCAAAAATTGAATTACTATTATAAAATAGTTTTATATCAAAACTTTTGCAGGTCGAAGGTAGTTTCTGTACCACATGTAGGCAGTTGCAATGGAAAGAGAGTACCTAAAAAGATAAAATGAGAAGAATATTTAAAAAGGATTTGATCAGTAAATTATCACATAGAAAATTTAAGCTAATAAATAAATAACTAAACGTTTCAATAAATTCATAATACTTTATGCTGAGGCTGAGACACACTATTAAAAGTTACAACATCAAAAAACTTTGTGTGCATCACTGGCGTACCCAAGGAGGGAGCTAAGAGGGTTAAGCCCCTCCCAAGAGGCATGAAAATGAACCCCTTTGATAAGACCAAACTGATTAAAATTGCGTTTTTTAGACTTTTGGAAATTTGCTGAGAGACAGCCCCCAGTTTCTTATAATTTCATTAAAAAATAACTTATGTTTTTTTTTCTCTCTAGGACTTGAAATTCAAAAATTTTCCGAAGGAGGGCCACTTATCCCCTCCCTGAAAACAATCCTGGGTGTGCCACTGGTGTGCATTGTAAAAAAGCTTGAGACTTTACTGTTTCACAAATCACAAAACTGTTTAAAACAACTGAAAATGACTAATTATCTTTAAAAAATGAAATGCAAATAAAAAGTAGGGTTTGTTTTGATTTTTGTTATCATTCTTAATGTTTAAATTAAATGGTGAAGAAACTAATTTATGCTCTAATTTTACTAGTTATCTGCATATCAATTAAAATACCTTAAATGTTCTTAACTGAAATCTTGGAAAATGAAACTAGTAGTAAATCCAACATCTAAACTTCCGATTAGTTGATATTTTGCTTCAGTTACCCAATATTCAAATTATTGCGAATTCATTGTATACATATATAAAAAAAGACGGAAAAATGGGGAAGTCATTCTCTCTCCCTCTCGTTTTTTTTTCTTTTTCCATTTCATGCAGCATTTTTACATAATCTTACTAGGATCATACTAGTATTTCGTAAGACGAAAATTTAAATGTCGACAAATCATGGATCAACAATTAAAAATGTGCTCATCATATGTCCTTTGAAAACCAAAGGGTATATCTTAGAATGCTTAATATGTATAGTCTTGAGCAAAGGAAAATCAGAGGGGACATGATTCAGTTGTTTAAAATTTATTAAAACGAATGGTGTTACAGGATTAGATTTTCGCATGAAAAGCAGGACTAGGGGTCCTTGTTTTAAGCTGTTTAAATCTCAAGCTAATCTGAAAATTTGGAAAAATTACTATTTTAGCAGCGTAGTGGGAACTTGGAACAAATTACCAGAAGAGGCGGTAAGGAGCAATGAAGTAGATAGTTTTAAGAGGGCCATTGATCTTCATTGGGGTCTTTAATTTGACTAGAACCAGCCCAATTGGGCCCAGAGCCTGTTGCTGGTCGTTGCATTTGTGTTTGTATTAGAGCGTGAAAGCTTTGGCAGAAAAATTGTTCTCTCAAGCACATTTGGTGTCTCTTTTCTGTACAACATAGAGAAGGGACATTTATTCCACAATGTGAATACATTTAGTTGACTCTTACAGTAATACAATGGCAAGAAAAGGGTTAAAAAGTTGAATTTCAAAGGAAAAACAATTGCCTTTCTGGAGCAAAACTAACAACTTTGGATCCCTTCTGCACAAGGGCATGTGTGTATGTGCAGTCAAACCACTGTTTTACATAAGTGTCATTATATGTGCTTATATCCAGTGCAAATTAAATCCAATCAGGAGTTTCATCAAAATACGTGACCTTCAAGGTCATGTTGTGTGGTGGTTAGTTCTTTTGTTAACAATTTATTTTTAAATAATACTTCTTCAATAGAACTTAACAATAGCTGGCTATTCTCTCACCATGTAAAAATGTAAGACATGTGTTCATTTCTAAAAGTAATTTTTGTCTGGCCGCCGATCGGACCTCCAGGAACAGTACTTGAAGCATCAGCATCTATCATTATAGGTGCAGCCCCGGCCATCTGCGCCATACTCTTTACGTCACGGTAGAGGAAAAAATCAGAGCCTAGTTGCGACTTGGGGGAAAATTGTGGCCTCTGAAAGATTGGACACACCGTAAGAAATTACTTTTAAAAATATTGACAATGCAATAAAATTTTGTATTTAGGCTAATTAAAGAAGTGTGATTTTTTCTTTTTCTTTTTTTTAGTTAAAAATATGAATTTTAACAAGAATTTTGAAGTCAGTCTTCATTTTAATAGGAAAAAGTTTTCTTAAAATAATTTTAATTAACTTTATCATGCATGAGCATGATAATTAAAAGACTATGAGCTTTCCCTCTCTCTCTCTATCTTTGTGAATACATTTTTGTACTTTTGTAAGTACTTTTTTCTCTTTTCTGTCAAAAATAAACTAGAATTTTGAAGTAAGTCTTCATTTTAATAGGGATAAGTTTTCTTATAAACATTTTATTTCAAATACTTAGAAAAGATTTTAAGCATTGTTAGTTGACACCTAGTAATAGTAACTTGTAGTCCTAGTATGCATAAATATGATGGTTAAGTAACTAAGAGTTTTCTGTCTTTCTCTCTCTTTTGGTAAGTACTGCATTTTTGTGCTTTGTATAAGTACTATATGAGTAGTTTTTTCCCCCTTTCTTGAATGTCAAAACTCATAAGATTGATTAATAATGACAAAACTAGTCAAAAATCTGCAATCAATGCAAGATAATTAAAGTAATAGCAATAATAATAATAATAAATTGTAATGGATTTTTTCATCTATTTTTAGCTAGAAGTCTACCATCTTCTTATACAATGATCATAATTAGAAAGTTTTATGAAACATGCAGATGAGAAGCACTGAAGTTAATAATAATAAATCGGAACTGTTTCGGTAAAAACAAAATGAATTCTTTAAATCTATTATCAGCTGAAAAATTCTACGATCCTCCTATAAAATAGTCACAATTTAAAAGTTAAATGAGTTTTTATGAAATATGCAGATGAAAAATAAGCACTGAAATTTGGAAACTTTTTAATTATTATTATATACATTTCTAACTTCACTTTCAGTTTCAATAAAAAGTTTAACATCATGTTTCCTAAATTAAAAGCACAATCGAACTGTATAAGATAATGAAAATAAAAATATCATAAATATTAGAGACTCCTAGCACTTATTCTTTAAATAAAAATAATACAATTTTTAAATTCTGATAAAGCATATTTGGCGTGTCAAGTATAAAAGTAAGATACTTTACATTTTCAGGACGTCTCACTGTTCCAATAAGTTCCACTTCATCCTGAATCTGAAATGGCAAGAAAATATGACTGATAAATTTTTAAGAAATACAATAGGACATTCAGATTTTTTTTCTTTAATATTGTATTAGCTTTTGAATTTATTTGTTTTTAAGCATTAGCATTTGAATTTGGTAAGAATTCTCAAGCATAGAATTAGCATTCAAAGTTGCTGAAGAAAGAGTTGGTATAAAATATTTTCTACAGAGCATAAAGAGTTCCTAACTCAAAATAAATAAATTTTCTGATCCCTGATGGTCTGATAGAATGAGAACAAAATAGTTTTTTTTTAATTTAATAAAATAATTGACATTTATTTTATTCTTAAAAATAAATACTTATTTCAAATTTTAAAGCAGAATTATTAAATTAATAAAATTCGAGCATAAAATGTAAAGAATTAGTTTTGTGATGATAGTGAAAAACAGACACGGAATTACTTTTGTTTGAAAAAACTGGAGACATTTTTAAATTATTATCAAATGAAGATACCTTATGAAAATCGCTTTTTTAGGAAAACTATTTCCCTGATGAGAAGGGATCCCTGAAAAAAGCTTTGTGGTATTGAGAAATAAATATTTAAAAATAATAATAATAATAATTAAGTAGAAAATATCAAACAACTCGTCACTAAACTGCAAAAAAAAAGCAAGAAGATTCTACCATACCATGGATCTACAATATCGCTGTAAATCTTCTCTTTTTTTATTTTTCTGGTAAAAGTTATCTGTCTTACTTTTTTATGAGCCTCCTATTCCACAAAATGATTTCTCATTTTTTAAACAATCTATCATGTTTAAAAATAATTTCAAAACATGTACATAATGCATTATTTCAAAAAATAAATGCTTGCTAAGCAGTTCAAACAAACTAGTTCATTTTTTCTCAGACAGATAACAACAAAGATTAGCAAGAAGATATTGGAATCCATGACCCTGACTAAGGATGTGAACTGTGCACTCATTTAAAGGCTTCATAATATGCTTGACATGAATGAATATTTTTGGAATCAACACTGCTTGAAGTTGAAGACTCACATGAGGTTGAAGGTGAAGAAAGGAAAACAAAAATTATCGACAAGTATAACATGGTAAAATGCATTCATTTATCAAAAAAAAAAAAAAAAAAGATGGGTGGAGGAGCTCTCTCTGCATTTTTCATTATTTAAAAGATGATGCCAACACTCCAAATACAAAGCATAACTCTGTAAACTACAAAAATAATAATAACTTTAATAATTAAAAATGTATCTGATAGTAAATATCTACAAATATTACTTTACAAAATATTTCCCTTTTTTAATCAATTGAAGTGTCACAACCTTGAGAAACTAACCTGTCCTTCAGGTCTTGTCGAAGGATCCTTTTTATTCCTTGGAACCCAACCTCTGTTAACTAGAATAGTAAGACTAAAAAGAAAAAAAAATACTTCAGTGTACAACAACTTTCTGAATAAAAAATTTATAAACTAGTATTTTTTCCACATTAAGAGGAAGTAGTTAAGTCATAAAAGCAAATTTCTAAATCACACCTATATTTTTCAAACAAAGGAAACAGAAAAAGAGTTTCAAAAACATTTGCATTGAAGTCGACATTGAGAAACACAAAATATATCTGTGTTTAAAAAAATAGCTGAATTTCAGTAATAATCATAATAAAGTTTAAAAAATTACAATTACTTTTTTTAATAATTAATGTGAAACCTGATGGCACTGGGTGTAGATGTATTACAGATTGTCTCTCATATCCTTGTCTATTACTTCAGGTTACAGTTGTCTGTTATAAGTGCACAGTAAGTTCGCGTAAACATACCCCCAAACAATAGAATCTACAGCTAAGGGTGAATTTCACTGTATGCTCTTATTCAATGACTACTTGAATGATGTTAATGCAACAGAAATGTATCAACAAATAAATAAAGTGTGCAGAAAAATTTTCATGAGTAAAAGCAATATAGGGAAATAGTGCTAAAACTTGCTCTTAATTACATGTAAAATACTGACAACCCGGGTATGACATCCAGAGACAGCCATTTTGTCCTTGTTATGGACTCTTCAGCCAGGAACAGTCAATAACCAAGTTGAAGGTTGATGTTCTTTCATTCAAGCTGAGATTACCTTCAAACTGGTAGTTACACTTGATTTTGCACACCACCTATTTTTCATGCACTTCTGTCTTGACCATGGCTTAGAGGTGATAACTTACAACTTATCAGAGCTTGGTTGTTAAAAAAAAAAGAGAGAGAGAAGGGTGGGTGAGGAAGAGACAAATTAGGGTGAATTCAGCCCCATACTGTCTTTCATTTTAGGAATAACTAAATGAAAAATTTTCACTGTTAAGGTTTTGGCTATGGTAAATGTGTTATGATTTCAAATTATTACAATAATTCAAGTATTTTTTAAGGACCACATCTAGTTTTCAAGTAAATGCCGGGATCTCTGGCAAACAAAAAATATTTCAAGGACCTTTTCAGGACATTAGGAACCCTGGCTGTTACATCAAACTTATGATTCATTTGGAAACAACAAAGGATTAGATTTGTTAACTAAATGGTTTCAGAGGTCTATAGGAAATGTTACTGAATAAAAGCTCTTAGTGTAGCAACTCTGTTTTAAGTTAAAAGAGAAAAGATCATCAATGCTTTAATATGTGACTACATTATTAATTTAGTTAAAATAAAAAATAATGAGCATAGTTTTTTACTTTCTATCGGCAAAATGGAAAGGTGTAATCACCAGAACCCCTGTTTGGGAACGTGATGATAAAACGCCGCCTCCGCCTTCTTCTTTGTCGGTTATGAGTGATCGAGGTCCAAGGTACAACTCTTTTGAGTGGTCAAAAGTACCACGCACTGTGACTCTCCTGTATTCCATGTCAGCGAGTTCTTCTATCCTGCAAGAAGAAAAATAAAATTGATAAGTCAGTGTGGTAAGTTATTACTTCAAAGTTCATAGTTTTGAAAAAAAAAATCATAGAAATATATAAAAACAAATGGAAAATAATGCATTTATAGCTATTTAGTCCAGTAACGTTGTTGCCTGACAAGGGAGGTAGGTACCTTACGTCAAATCGAGTAGTTCTAATTTTTGCTGAGTTATTTATGAGGTTGAACGAGTAAATAATGAACGCTTGTGATCTCGAGCGCCAAATGTAACCTTGTCATAAATGGAATGAACTGCGAAATTTTACACTTTACTTTAGTTTTTGATGAGTTTAAAATAGACTAAATTTGCTACAATATGAATCAAAAACCATCTTTTTGTACATAATTATTTTCAAGATATAGCTGCTAAAAGTTTATTTATTTATTTTTAGAACCTCGCAACTTTTTGGTGTTCTAAATTAATTTTGACCCCTTTCCATTAGAATATCTCCCCTTTTCAACACCTTAATACCTTCTAGTGGACTCTGAAGAGGGTTGAGGGCCCCTCAGCAGGTCCCCCTGCCCTCTCATTTTGGCTAATTATAAAGTAGAAAGTTTAGAATTCTGTATTATTTGAAAAGTTTAAAATGCCCAAAGCCCAAATATATGCTTAAGTTCACTCTTCAAATAATCTTGTTGAATTTATTAACAAAACTAACTTCATAATAAGTATTATTTTGTATTATTTTTGGTAACAAGTTGAAAGAAAATTCAAACATTATGATAGAAAAAGTAAACTAAGAAATAGTCTTTAATAATTTACATCATACTGAGTAAAGAAATAAGTTTTAAACATGATTCTCACTGTTCAGGGAATTCAACAGGAGGCTCTAGATTCTGTTTTTTAACTTCATCGATGAGATTTAGTTTCCATGTTCTTCTCTTCACTTGCCATGTTCCTAGACAGAAAGTTGTGATTGGAACTGCCTGAAACATTACCGAAATTTGAGATACCGAACATTTTAAATTATTTCTTTTATAAGACACTGGTAGTGGTTATTAGAAAAGCACACCCACAAAGGAATAGAAAAGAAGGAAAACATCTGAATTCTTCTCCAGAACTACAAAAATAGGACTCAAATTGCAAAAACAGAAAATTCATTAAAAAATATCATTAAAAATTTTTTCTCACAGTAATGAAAGCACTCCTTTTTTATTGCTTGTTATGAAGATGAAATTAATGTCACTTTAAGTTTGACCAATAATAATTTTGAATTATTTAATTCAACTTAAACTTAAAATTTATTTTAAGATACCATTTAATAATTTGAGAATTCATTCCGTTTACAAATCATCAGATTATAAATATACTGTAATGAAGTATAATACAATTCACAGAGCAAATCATTGCAAAAAATATTAATTCATTTTAACGCCAGGCAAACCTATTTTCTGAGCCTCAAAAAGTATACTTACTAATAAAGCATAACCACCAAAACTAATATTTCTTGCCATGCTGGATTTAGTAGACAGATTTTTTGCATTTTTCAAAGGAAAATTTCTCGAACAAAAGAGAACAAAAAGTTGCTTGAGAGCCATTATCCTAAATGAGAATATAAGAAAACAAAAAGATAAATAATAAAAGAATTAAAGCATATTATGTTACACTATCTTATTTATACAGTGGTTCTGAAAAATTAAGTAGAAGACCCCTTTAATTTGATTTCATTAACAAGCATAAGTTGATGAAATCAAAAAGATTGAAAGACAATGGGATGCTGTCCCTTCCTCCACCATCCCTTCATGACAACACCACTATGTATACATAAATTTAAAATACACACACATTTTCATTTTAAAAATAGTCCAAGGACGGATCCAGAAATTTTCAAGGGAGGGGCGATTGATTTTTTTACTTACCCTTTACTGCATATTCTAGTTTACAAATGTTGACCACTAATTTTCGGTCTATAATTTCAAAACAGTTTTGGAGAAGATCACCAAACTTCTTTCCCTATCATCAAAAATAGCTCAAAAATGTACTTTTGAACTTCAAAATTGAAAATTTACAAAGGGAGAGTCCCTCAAGGGAGGGCAATAGCCCCCCCCCCCCCCCTGTATCCGCCCATGATACAGTCGAACCTCGTTAAACGTCCCCTCAGATAGCCGTCATCCTCTTTTCTCCAATAAAGACGGTGAAAATTTCATCCTGATTATAAAGGTAATGCGAAATCTTCATTAAACTGCCACCTTTCTAACCAAAAGCTGAAATCTTTCAGAACGCCTTCCAGAATTCTTAACCTGAACTTATGACTTTTCCAGTCTTTCCATCCCTTAATTTTGACAGGGGTCTGGCCAGAGGAAATTCGGGTCCGTTAACGGACCCTTCACAAAAATACGATCAAGCAAAACGGACCTTTCACAAAAATACTATTGAGCAAAACGGACCTTTCACAAAAATACGTTCAAGCAAAACGGACTCTTCACAAAATGCTGATCAAGAAAATGTACATTTCACACATTATTCATTCAAAAAGCAAATCTGAAATCAAAATAATGCATAGCATATTTCTGTGTAAAAGACTTAAAAAGGGTAGTTTTGCTTTAATGTTTCTGCTTGTTTGTTTTATCATATGCAAATCAAAGTGGCTTGCTGCATGTTGCTGTTATAGATTTCTCTGGAAGTGCAGAGTAAGGATTTTTCTCCCTGCTATGGACTTGAACATAAAGGAAATAATAATAATAGCAATTATCAGCGGAATGAACTTAGAACTGATAGCTAGAAACAGATAGCTAGAGTTGGAGAAAAAATGGGATTGCTTCTGGGTAGAGCGATCAGCTATTTAAAATTAAAATTATCTCCATCTGACGTCTTTGGTGCGATGTTTTGACCTTATTTTGGCAGATTTTTTTTTTTAATTTCATTTATTTATTTATTTATTTTATTTATTTTTTTTTTTATTATTTTTTTTTTTAATGCTTACAAAGGTGGTGTTTTAGTTATATTCAAGAATTAATGTATTTTTGCTTAGGTTAATATTAGAAGTCTGGTATTGTTTGTTTTGCTATGTTTCCCTACCGTATTGTTTCCTCCGAATTTTTGGCGAATATGTCGGTGATTATTAATGACATTCATCATATAAACCTGATGAAATGCAGCCCTAAAATTTTTGAGTTTAATAAATTATTAAAAATCGTTTTTATATTTCTGATGCTTTCATTTTGAAAAAAGCGATCTCTGCATCCAATATGAAAATCGAATTTTACTTACTTTTCAAGCTAATTACTCTTTTTTAGGAGGCAAATAAATGAAAGTTCGCTTTTTTTTGCTCAGATCATTATTTTAATTTTTTTAAAGCAAAATTAACTGTTCTTTTATGAGTCTAAGTGTTAAACGATCGTTCCATTTATTTTTGCATTAATTGTGGAAACAGACATTAATAATATGTTTACCATAGACCTTTGAAATGCAATTGTAAAAAAAATATCACCAAAAAAAAGTATTTTATATCCGGTTTTTATGTTTTTGATGTCACTTGAATGATCACTTTGAAAACTGCAATCTCTTTGCATCCGCTACAGGAATCGGACTTTTCGCATTTTTGATGTTTAATATGCTTTTTTAAGAGGAAAATAAATGAAATTTATTTTCATTTTTTATTAAATTCAAAAAAAATTTTTTTGCATTTTTTTTTTTTTTCAAAATTGTTTGATTTTTCACAAAATTATTCGATTTTTCACAAAATTATTTAGTTTTTCACAAAAAATGGACCCTGTGAAAAATCCTGGACAGACCCCTGTTTTATATTTCCGAGCTCACAATATGAAAGCATTCATTTTTCACCCTTTCTCTCTTCAAGTCAGAGACATTGTGAAAGTTAAGCTGTGATTGACATTGTAGACAAGCTTTCAGGGTTTGCATTAGAAATTCTGTAATACTATGTTCTTTGGCTTTGTCCAACAAAGATGTTGAAAAGAATTTTAAACCTTGCATATTAGAAAAAAAATCTAATATGCAAGTTTAGAATACTAGCTAAACTGCAAACCAGCAAAATCGAATGCTAATGATTTTTCTGAATTGATGGAAACAAAAAGCCAAAGAAAAGAATCACCGATGTCATAGTAGGAGGAAGAACAAAAATGGTTAGGGTAAAATATACCTTTATATCAATTTACTATTATTATTAAAAGTTTTCATTTAAAAAGGAAAACACATGCAGGCCAACATATTTTCGTAAAAACACACCTTTATGGATGTTTTGTGAAAATAAAAACTCATTAAAATGCCACTCTCATTTTTTGCTAACTTTCCGCCCATCACATAAGGCTTTTCTACATTTATCCCACTATGCAGAGGTATATATTTACTATGAATTATTCATTAATTTAGGGGATCATTTAGCCTCTCCCTACATAAAGCTTGGACAGAAACAAATAAAACCCCTTTCCACTTAAAAACTGAAATTAACCCCTGAGATGTTTTGAATAATTTAAAAATCTTTGGAGTTATAGCTTTCAAAAATCAAATGAAATTAAAATGAAATTCATTTTTGTTTTGACCATTATAGACAATTACATTTCTAAATTACAGCTATATTACATCTATGTATACAGTAAACAATGATTTATTGAAACATAAACTTGTGTTATCAGCATAAAACTAAAATTAATTAAGACCGCTTTTAGTTGATACTGTAACTAAAAATACTTCATGCAAAAATGTGGTTTTCAAAACAAGTGCAGTTACCTATAAAAATTGGCAAAGTAAAAACTTCTCTCACTTTTCACCTTTACTTCTGACACGAAATTAAATTTGCTGTATTAATAACACCAACTCTTAAGCCACTGCACGTTTGAGTCATCTTTTGATTGTAAAATCAGAAGCACCAAGCGTGAATTTCTAGTCTTAATTTTTAAACTTTATGGCTTTTACAACTGATTGTGTGTGTGAATCAAGAGAAAAATTTCTATCATTACTGCCTTGTAAACATTATGTAAACAAAGCATGCAGTTGGCAGTTAATATTTTTTAACGCATAGCGTGGGGCTAGAACTGTTTGGTTGTGTTCGAATTTAGTGACCTATTTTTTATAGGGCAGTAGCAGCTGACGTCATCTTGGTAGATAAATAAGCACCATGTGCTGATGACATAAATATACTCGAAACGTCGTCTGCTTTTCTCACCGATGATTCGCTCTGTAATATTTTTTCTTGTGGATTTGACTGATATTTTAGCAAGTTGTTTTTTTCAGTTTAGTCTTGTTTTGTTTGTATTTCATACTGATGTTTCATTTTCAACGCATCAATCATTTAAAAAAAGTATTATTTACTAAACTCTCCGTGTTTTTAACCACTGAGTAGAATAACAACAAACTGTCTGCTAATATGCTTGTTTTCATAGGATTAGTTGTTCTTAATACATTAAATATTCATAAACTGTGGAGCTATCGATCCTTCTTCCTCGTTTTTTTTTTTTTTTTTTTTTTTTTTTTTTTTTTTTTTTTTTTTACCGCAAGTTAGACGCGCATCAGTTTAAAATTCATTTTTACTTAATAAATACGGATCCTAATGATCTTGATTTTATTAATGTATCTTCTTTCTGCTTTGCTACGAAGGCTTTCACAAGACTCGGAATACATTTTACACTTACAAAAAGGCTAAAAAAAAAACAACTGCGCACTCGCAATACCATGCTACACATAGGGTAAACATGGAGTTGCTTGTCCACTAGCAACGGTTGCTAGGCTCTGTTGCTATGCAAAAAGCACATGGCTGCTACCGCTCAAAATTAAAAAAAAAATTACCTGCTAAGCGTATTTTCCAAGTACTGCTTTAAAAACAAAGTTTTTGACGATCTTGAATGAAATTAGAAAGAAGGAGGTTGGGGCACTTGGTGAAAATTTTCCGAAACTGAAGTATTACAAACGCGATTGTAGACCATATTTAGGGCTAAGGGCCGAATTCAAGTGAAACGCCATTGCAGTCGCTTCGAGGCGATCGCAATAGACCAAAATTGCAATCGCGACTGGAAGTCGAATTACGATAGAATCAGGGGTCTCAGTGACCGAGCGGTCTAAGGCATGTATAGCTGATAACTCTGAGACGGTGGCTTCGACTCCCACCCTCGCTCAGGATGTAATTTCCTTCCTTTGTGATGTAACTCCTTCATACATTGTCTGTACAAGATATATGTAATAAAAATCATATGTAACGAAGGCAAAACACTAGATTGTAGTCCTCATCAAAAACCTGGGCATATAGCCCCAAACGAAATGAAACGGTAGAATCGTATCTCGTAGCGATTGTAACGTTTCACTTGAATCCAAATTTGGGAATTTGCTATTGCATTATGGTGAGTTGCGATCGTCCGTGTTTCACTTGAATTCCTGCCTTGAATCTCATAACAAGCAGTTTTAAACATTCGATGTTTTTAGAAGCAAAGGCAGATCCAGCTTCTGATTTCCGAAAGGGGGCGGCGAATTCACCACTCAAAAAATTTTTTGAAATAGTAGTTTTGAAAACGCTGTTTCAGAGTTTTCGGGGACGTTAGAGAAAAGAAAAGTACGATGGGTTATGAGACATTTTTTAGAAATCGAAGTCTTATAAATGTGATAATAGTTCTTGTTCATAGTTAGGGTAAGAGATGAGTCTCCCCCAATCAATTTTTGGAAAATATATATATATATATATATATAGCTACCCCCCCCCCCCCCGCCCTCCTCTGTCTACAATTTTGCACAGTTGAAGTTTCAAAAACGCAATAGTAGTTTTTGATGATATCTGAAGGAGGGTTCTGGTGCTCTCCCCTATTTTTTCAAAATAGAAATATTAAAAACGAATTTTGTATGGCATACCCCACCTACGGTATTAGGAGGGGTTCAAGCGCTCTACTCACTTAACCTTCTTTGAAATTTTAATTTTAAATTTTAAAGAAAAATTTTTATTATCTTTGACATTGGTAGAGAAAGAGGGGGGGGGGGGAGTCGAGAGCCCTTGCACGAATTTTAAGCACGTCTTAAACGCTAGAGTGTAAGACCAAATATGATACGTTAATGAGCACTACAGCTTGTTCGCATGAAGCTTAAAAAAGGCAATTTTTAACGCTTTTTGAGGTTTTTAGGGATTTTAAGGAACTTCCCTCAGGAAAAATTTGAGAAACCGAAGTCTACGAAACAAAATTTGAGATGCTCCGTAATGAACTTGGCAGGGGAGAGGGCTTCGGAGGAGTAACATTTGAACACTTTCGTCTTCAGAACTAGGAAAAAGGGAGAAAAAATTGGACGAGAGGACTGTGTGGATGCGGGGGGGGGGGGGGGGCACAATTAGTTGACCGATAATCTGCAGCTGTTAAGTAGTTTAAATGATAATATTTATTTTAAAAAGAAACGAAGATTTCTCCGTAGTATTTTTTTTCATTCAATCACTTAATTCTTCCAAGAAACTTTCTTTTCTTCCCTTTAAAAATAATGTTTAAAAAAATTAGCCTAGCATTCTGGGTGGGGCCCGTGCCCTATGAGCCCACCTCCTGGTTGCGCTACTGTCTTAGTAGAACACAGAGAGTAAGCAACTGGATTAACTTTCGAGAGATAGCACCAACAATCCCCTTTCCCTCGCCTGACACAGGCTGGAAGAAGCAGTAAATTTGATTCTTTCAGCTGTACCCGTGGCTACTTCTAAGGACCGACCACATGCAGTGGTATACTCAGGGGGTGGGCTGATAGGGCTGCTGCCAGAAGGGGATGCAGGATTCTGAAGTGTACTGTACATTTTATGTAACCTTTTTATCCCATAACAATTAGGGGTGCGACATCGAAGGCAAAACATCGATGTTAGAAATTACAACATCGATGGTATTAATACATCGGCCAAAAAACATCGATGTTCTCAAACATCGATGTTTAAAACATCGATCTTTTTACAAATATATAGCGTACATTTTTGAATATACGTACTATACTACAAAGTACCACACATGAAAATCTCTAACAAATTTTTTCAAGAGGGTCAGAGAATTATTTTAGCATTGCGTTAATGTGTTAAATAAACTATTACTTCGAAAATGTCAAAGTAAAGTCAGTAATACATTTATAAACATATACATATTTATTAATGCAAGCAATGCAAAAGAAGAAGTACTCAACGAATATATTGTAACGAGTCCGTAGCACCTTCAACTTTCTTCAAATGAGCATTCCAATCTTGAGGAAGTAACTATACATTTATTTACAAGTATTTACACTATTTACAATATGAGCAGGAAACAATTGCTAAACATCCAGTAATTAGGTAGCAAACAGTACACTGTTCTCTCAACAGTAACTCAGCACCACGTATCTAACGTGAACAGTAATTAAGCAATTACAAAAGCGAAACAACCATTCGCCAAGCGAACGAAAACGAGCATCTCCAGATCAAATCTGAAAACAACTAACTGACAACCATCCGCCCAAGCGAATGAAAACGAGTCTCCAGAAATCAACATCTGAAAAGAACTGTGTTCAAAGCCAGCTATTTATACACTGAAAGAAATGTCCACAATATTCTAGCAAAATCCGGAGTGTTCGTTCATTCACAAACTTACATAATCCATTCAAAAATTCTAGTGATAAAAAGAAAACCACCGAAAATGTCTTCACGCTTAATAAAGTTAGGGCAAGTGTAAAAACTGCAAAGTGTTACAGGGCCGGTATACAAGTGATAAAAGTGATATCTTCAGATACTTTTGCAACATGTCGCCAGATAAAACCAAAACTAGTAAAAATGATGCAAAGCAGGAAAAACAACAACTATTTACAAGATTTGTAACAATATTGAAAATACTGAATTTTGAGTCCTTAATACAAATTAATAGGAATAATTTCGCAACATGTATTGATTTATCCCTTGAATAGTACAAAAACTGATAATAAAACAAGCAAAGATTAATACAAACTGTAGTTATAGAAAAAGGAAATATTTTCAAATTTGAATAACACTGAAAATTAATCTACCTCGAAAATGAATCCAAGAAAAAAATGTATCATCGCACTTACCATCAGTTCAATGATGAGAAAGAATTATTTTGATTATATGAAACACATTTTTTTTAAAACCATGAACAATTATTATTAGGAGCTAGAAATTTACTTATGAGTGAAATAATGTACCAAACCGCATTTTGCAAGTCAACTGCAAAAAACAAACAAGACAGAGCAGAGAAGGTTTTCCTGTCGCCGTTAATGTTTATGATGTGTCAAGAAAAAATCCCTTTGTTTTTTTTTTCTGTCTGTTTGCGTATTGTGCGCTTGGCAGCCACGAACCCAAGTAGCACACTTCGTTTTTTAAAGGTTGTAAAATGGTTATTAACGTTGTGACAAAGGATTAAAAACGTTTAAACGTTTTTTGTGCTACCTAGGAATGCTTCCATTTGAAAAAGGGGAGATAGGTTTAGGATGCGCACTTCCCGATGCCTTCAGCTTTTGTTTGCTTGCTACTTCCTCGTTGCATCCCCCCCCCCCTATTTCGAGAAAGTAAGAAGAAAATGCTGCGGAGGTCGCACAAAAAAATTTTAGACAGTAAATGCATTTATTATTCGGAAAAAGAGGTACAGTTTTGGGAAATTCCAGACACACGGGCAGCACCAGATTTACTTTTCTTTCTTTTTCTATGCTATTTTCCAGACATTGCGGATTTAATACATAAATGAGCTTAATTCGCATTTTAGATCACAGGTGCTCAGCTGTAGCGCTTTTCAAATGTAGACGAATTTTTGCATGTTTGACGGGAATCCAGACTATTTACGTGTGAAAATAAGATTCAATAAATGATAACTAAAAGGCTCCTGCACTTTTTTTTTTTTTGTCAGACATGAATTCCGGGTGCATATCGTATGTATTAGGGTTATGACATTGGTGATGATATATCCGAAAATGAAATGTTGTTGGGTCTATTTTTTAATGTCAATGGTTTTTTCAATTTGAAGATATTTTTCTATCGATGTCACTTCTCTGTGAGAAATGTTATTACTTAAATTCAAAATGAAAAAACATCGACATCGAAAAAAACATCGAACCCAAAACATCGATGTTTCAAAAACATCGACACCAAATCATCGATGTTAAAAACTTCGATGTTTCAACAAAAACATCGATGTTTCCAAAACATCGACATCGATGTCGCAGCCCTAATAACAATAAATGTTTTAATTTGTTTTAATTCTTGCACCAATACATCTTATTAAAATATAACAAAAGTAATTAATAGTCAACTAAAACAGTAAGATGAAATAATTATTTATTCTATATACAGAACATACTGCATTTATTACAATAAAATTTGCTTCACTGGAGGGTCCCGGGTTCGATCCCAGCCGATCAAAGATTCACCGTCTTCATTAATGGTGGCTGGGGGACGTTAAAAATGTAGTGGTCACAAAGTCCTCCAAGTGAAACGATACCTCTGGGGGTGCTGAGCTAGGGGTTTGCTCTGACCTTGGTCTGGTTCAAAAAGAATAGAGCGCACAGAGCACAAGAATATTAGGTATGGGGGACCATGGAGTGTGTAAAGTGAAGTTGCGCATCGTTTAAATAAGGTTGTGATAATGATGTCTCGTCCAAATAAAGTTGTGTTTTTTTAAATAAATTACACCTGTTTTAAATGCTTAATTGCAACTAAGAGCTTAAAAATGCTTTTCAAGTTTATCTAAATAAGTACTTCAAACTTAAGAAAAAACACGATTTTACAAACCTCTTTTTTTTTCAGCCGAGCGGGGCTCGGTCGCTAGGTACTAATTATAATGACGATAAAAAAATTCTTTAATAATGTATTTTTGTCGTCGGAAATTTTCTGATTTTTCGTATGGTTTCTTGGTTAAGATGGTTGAACAAGACCAAATCAAAATCGATTAAAAGCAAGAGAAACAAGGCTATGGGTTGTGTATAATCAAACGTTCGCGACACAAGCATTTTTCGTGAAACGACATCGTTTACTTACAACAAGAAATAAATTTCAGCTGAAAACTCCTAATTAAGGTGCACATTGCGGAAGTCTTAAGCTGCTTGTAGAGTTTACTGCTCTTTATACTCGTATTTCCTACTAATTCGACATTTTTGGCTCTTCCACAAAGCGCCAACTATACTGAGGCGCACTATAGCAGCAGTCTCTGTTCTACCTTTTTTCCCATCCCGAATGATAATGCACAATTTACACATTTTTTGGACGTTTTTGGAATTTGATTTTCTGTTTTGGCTCCACGAAACCTAGATTTCAGAGAGACGGTTATAATGATTTTATTTTTCAACTTTTACCATGTATTTTTCTTTCAGCTATTTCTTCTTGATATTTTTATTTCAGAAAACTTTTGTCGAATAAGAGGATCGTCGTTTCCAAGGAGATTAAAGAGGAGGAGCTAAATCTCTGCTATCTAAAAGTGGCAACGAATTCTCACCCGCCGCCAGAGGACGCTAGCTGAAACGCTCCCTATCTGCTACGGGAATCAATGTATATGATACTGAATCTGTCATCTTTTTAAATGCTGCTATGGGGAAGAAAAAAAAATTTTTTCAACTGGATTTTGGTGTAAATCTTCGATTGACATTATGAATTAAACTAGGTGACCCGTGCGGAATTCCGCAAAAAAAAAAAAAAAAACTCTAAACTTAAAATTTAATACGACAATTTTTATTGGCTTCATTTGCACAACATCGCCATCTACTGCTGTCGTTCTGACAACTTTTCAAAGAGATCAAAGACATGTTCACTTTTACAACTACTACAAAAGTGATACCCTGTATTAAAATCAAATACCCAAGGCTATTACTAAACTAAATACTAACGTTATCGCAAAACTACCATAGTATTTTGAAACAATAAAAGTTACAATTAAGGTTTACCGAGCTAAGCCTTGGCTTGAAATGTCGCATTTAAAATTGATTTGAACAACAATGTAAAGATTTTAACCGTAGAGCAAAAAATTTAACTTTTTCAAACTTCAATCGCTTATAAGTCGCTTAAACGTGGATTTTCGAGATTCTCGTTACGCGGCGCTAGCGGAGAAACGTTCTAAAGAACGCATTTTTTTAATCTTTCGAATGAAATCAAAATGGAGACGATACGACAATTATTTCGCTAGATAGAGTCAATTTTGTGCCCAAAAATTGAAGTTCGAATAAAAAACGAACCGACACTTTTTAGAGGGTGGGTCTAATTTTCGTCAATAGCCCGCGGGATAAGCTTCAAAATCATAAATTTTCTTGCAATTCGATAAAGAAATGAGCGAGTTTCGACCGGGTATAGGATTCGGCTTAGAGAAATAATACATGGAGAAATGAATTTCATCCCACGAAAATAGGTGCCGTATTCTTTGAGAAATAGGTTTAATCGAATGCACTTACCAACTTGCCAAATCTGACAGAATCTGTCATTTTAAAAGACTGCTGTTGGCAAGAATATATTTTTTTTTAATTTGAATTTTGCTCAAACCATCGATTAACATTATGAACTAAATATGTTTAATAAATACATTTAAACTAATAATTATTTTGTCTACTAAATATCTGTACCTCAGAACCAGACTAACGTAAGTCCATTTTCGTCATTTTTCAGTAGAGGGGAAAAACGATGTATTCGACAATCGCTTTTCCCCTCTACCGAAAAATGACGAAAATGGACTTACGTTAGTCTGGTTCTGAGGTACAGATATATTTAATTAATAACAAAATTAAATTCTGACATAATTAATTTTTTGCCTCATGCTTAATTTATCAACAATTTAGAAAACTGATTCTCAGCAAAAATTATATCGTACAATGCAAAGAAAATGTCACATACAGTCGCATATACGTCAAATTTGGCAAGTAGCTAGATGCCGTCGATTAAACATCTTTCTTAAAAAATACGGCAAAATTTCAGTGGGGTGGATCAAAGTCATATTTACACTGAAGTGACAAAAGTCATGGGATAGCAATATGCAAATTTTCAGATGGCAGTAGCATCGCATAGAACAGGTATAAATGCGCAGTGCTTTTACAGAGCTTTCATTTCTGTTCAAGTTATTCATGTGAAGAGGTTTTAACGTGATGATGACCGCACGACGTGAATTAACAGACTTTGAACGCGGAATGTTAGTTGGAGCTAGACGCATGGGTCATGCCATTTCGGAAATCGTTAGAGAATTCAACATTCCCAGATCCACTGCGTCAAGAGTGTGCCGAGAGTATGAAATTTCAGGCATAACATCCCACCATGGACAGCGCAGTGGTCGACCGCCTGCACTTAAAGATCGAGACCGGCGACGTCTGCAAAGAGTCGTAAATTCTAACAGACAAGCAACACTGCGTCAAATCACCGTAGAAATCAATGTGGGACGTACAATGGACGTGTCTGCTAGAACTGTGCGGAGAAATTTGGATTTCTTGGGCTATTCCAGCAGAAGACCGACTCGAGTGCCTTTACTGACAGAACGACATCGCTTGCAGCGACTCTCGTGGGCACGTGAGCATATCGGTTGGTCCCTAGATGAATGGAAAACCGTGGCCTGGTCCGATGAGTCACGATTTCAGCTGGTAAGAGCCGATGGTAGGGTTCGAGTGTGGCGCAGACCCCACGAAGCCATGGGCCCAAACTGTCAGCAAGGCACTGTTCAAGCTGGTGGTGGCTCCGTAATGGTGTGGGCTGTTTTTTCATGGCATGGACTTGGTCCTCTAGTGCGACTGGACCGAACATTGACTGGAAATGCTTATGTGCAGCTACTTGGAGATCACTTGCAGCCATTCATGGACTTCATGTACCCAAACAACGATGGGATTTTTATGGATGACAATGCGCCATGTCACCGGGCCACAACTGTTCGCAATTGGTTTGAAGAAAATTCTGGACAATTCCAACGAATGATTTGGCCACCTAGATCGCCCGACATGAATCCCATTGAGCATTTATGGGACACCATCGAGAGGTCTGTTCGTGCCCAAAATCCTGCCCCATCAACGCTTTCACAATTATGGACGTCTATCGAGACAGCATGGCTCAATATTCCTGCAGAAGACTTCCAACGACTTGTTGAGTCCATGCCACGTCGAGTTGTTGCACTTCGCCGGGCAAAAGGAGGGCCGACACGATATTAAGAGGTATCCCATGACTTTTGTCACTTCAGTGTAGTTCATAATGTTAATCGATGGTTTACACCAAAATCCAGTTGAAAAAAAAAAATTTTCTTTCCCATAGCAGCATTTAAAAAGATGACAAATTCAGTATCAATTACATTGATTCCCGTAGGAGATAGGGAGCGTTTCAGCTAGCGTCCTCTGGCGGCGGGTGAGAATTCGTTGCCACTTTCAAACTAGCGCCATCCGTAGAACATTTCTTTCCTTCGTCGTATCACAGAGCTTCACATTGACATAGCATAACCCAATTCAAGTGGGCAAAGCGAGAATTTTTTTTTAATTCTTATTTGTTTATTTGTTTATTACGTATTCCTTTGTTTTTGTTTATTTGAACATTATTTTCGAGCTATACGTTGAGAACGTTGCGACAGTCGTAACGTTAGACAGTAAAATTATATGACTAATAAAAGAAGAAAAACGTGCAGCTAATTGGTCGGGCAACTCTTTTAGGGAAGATAGGGAGGAGATAACAAAAGCTGCGCATTGTTTATTATTGAACACAATGGATTGAAAATGAGATACGAAAACTCTAGGAAAATCACAACTGAGATGCTCATAAAGTTTCCTTCTAGAACCAAGTGCAATCTAATATAAGTTACTTTTTCTTTGAAGTTGTTGGTACGTTGGAAAGGAATACCTGAACAAATTAATAAATGAGTGATGTGAATTTCAAAATAGTGTGTTCTTTGAAACGAGCACAAGGTTTGCATTAAAAATACTTTATAAAAATATTTCAATAAAATAAAATAATTAGTATGTTTGTTTTTTATAATTCTGTGTTTTTATTGCAATATTTTATTAATAACGAAATATCGCAAGATAACCGAAACTTTGAGCAAACATATATCATAATTAGCAATTAGTTTATAATTCAGCATGAGGTTGAGGCTTGTTTCAATGGAATTTTTCTTATTATGTGATGTCCATGCATGATATTTGCATCATAAAATGTATAATGCAAATTAATAAACACACTAGTAATAATAAAAAAAATCACGAAATACAATATTTTTACGACGTGGTACAATTTAGTATGCTGTACCAACAAGTGGTACGTGAGCTAGAAAAGATTGGTAAACGTTGCTATAATTCAAAGAACGGGGAATAAAATGACAATAAACCGCAGTGGTTGAAATAATTAAACAAAAAAAAAAGATAAAAAGAAAGAAAACATTCAGGTGAAGATGTGACGAGCTGGTTAAGGAAAAGCAACTGACGAAAGAAAATTTGTTTACGACACGACTGCGCAAATGAAACAGCTGTTTCTCATCACGACTTTGAAGAATGTTTAAAAAAGAGATTTGAGGGTGAAATGTTGTACTAAGACAAGGATGAGGAACTCTCTTTCTGCCTTCCGAACTATTACCCAGACAGAAAAAGCGCACTGTAGAAGTAATGCACGTGCATTTTAGGAAAATTAAATTGATTCTGATAGTGCCAGACGTTTGGAATATAACAAGAATAGAAATAATACTTCAAAGCACTAAAAAACGCAAAAAAAAAAGAAAGAAAAAAAAAACATTCCATCTCAAATAAAAATAAAATTTTAAAGGTTTCGTTTATGCCTGACCACTTCTAACAGCTTTACTACAAAAAGAAGCTACTATACTAATACTATACATTATTGAATTCACTATCCATTCTTTCAATATGCAATAAGAATGAGTAATGAGTTTCAGATCTCATAACTAAAATTTTTAACAAAAATCTTTAATATTCTCCAATTCTTCGCGATCCCAGGCAAACGATTTTCAGCGGTAACATTAATACTATTAAAATCTGTATGCGTCTGTCTGTCTATCTGTCTGTCTGTCTGTCCGTCTGAAGCTTGAACTCCTCAAAAACCACTGAACGTAAAGAATCAAACATAATACCATTCGATTCGAAATTTTCCAAGGAAGAAAAATAAGACCAACCGCGTAATTCTACGACGTTAATTAGCTGAGATAGTAATTAAAACGTTAATTAAATGTTTTGTACTTTTTAAAATTCCAAGACATTTATTTTTTTCCGTTGCCATTTTAAATTAAAACGTTAATTAAATCATTGAACTATTTAAAATTCCAAGACATTTATTTCTTTCCGTTGCCATTTTGAATTAAAACGCTAATTAAGTTATTGAACTATTTAAGATTCCAAGACATTTATTTCTTGCCGTTGCCATTTTGAATAAAAACGTTCATTAAATTATTGAACTATTTAAAATTCCAAGACATTTATTTCTTACCGTTGCGATTTTGAATAAAAACGTTAGTAATTAAATTATTGAACTATTTAAAATTCCAAGACATTTATTTCTTACCGTTGCCATTCTGAATTAAAACGTTAATTAAATTATTGAACCCTATTTAAAATTCCAAAACATTCGTTTCTTTCCGTTACCGTTTTAAATTAAAACGTTAATTAAATTATTGAACTTTTAAAATGAAAGAGTTTTATGTTTTTCCGTTGTCATTTGGAATACGTGTTACAACAAAGTTCTAAAAATTGTTTCATTCTAATTAATGACTAAGGCAGGAATTCAAGTGAAACAGGCGATCGCAAATTGCAATCGCTACTGGAAGTCGAATTACATTAGAAAACATCGTGACGTCAGCGTGACGTTTGCCCATGAAAAACGAGCTAGATAACACAGCCTACTTGGCGAATAGGAGGAGATCGCTGACTGCTTGTGAGCTCTTATTGGCTCCACCCGTAGTGACTTCAATGCCAAGTTAAGTTGCATTCTAGCGATTAGCATTTATAGCGATTGCAACTTATCCAAATTTTGGAATTTGCGATTGCAATGGTGGTGGAGCCAATAAGAGCTCACAAGCAGTCAGCGATCTCCTCTTATTCGCCAAGTGGGCTGTGACGTTTTATCTAACTCGTTTTTCATAGGCAAACGTCACGCTGACGTCACGATGTTTTTGTCAAGAAACGTTCTAATGTAATTCGACTTCCAGTAGCGATTGCAATTTGCGATCGCCTGTTTCACTTGAATTCCTGCCTTACATTTTATCTCTGGTACCATTTTAAAAATGTGTTTTTAAATAAAATTGCAATTGCTGTTTTTAGAAGGGACTTTTTTTTGCTGCGATCCAAATATTAAAACAACTTTTTCGTTTAGAATTTTGCAATTAATTGTACAGGAAGAAAGCGGTTTGGAAATAATTGTTTTGGTATGGAACTTTATTTGTTATTTAGGGAGAGTGCTAAGTGTGCGCTACTTGACATCGTCTTTATTTCTGAGGAAACATGTGCAAATAATTCGATTGACTTTTTGAAGCAGGAAAGCTTTTTAGCGAGCCGCTTTAGCGGGGAGTAGCTTGTTGAAACATTCCTCGCTACTCTAAAGGCGAGCCGCCTTGACGGCGAGTAGACTGTTTAAACTTTCCTCATTACTATAAAGGCGAGCCGACTTGGTGGCGAGTAGTTTGTTGAAACTTTCCACGCTACTTTAAAAGGCGAGCCGCCTTGGCGACGAGTAGTTTTCTCAAACTGCCTTCACTACATTGAAGCCCGTGTAACGCCGGGACACGCAGCTAGTTGATCTTTAAATTTTGAAACATTAAAAAAAAAAAAAAAAAAAAAAAAAAACAAGCAGCGGCATTTTTACCACAACTGCCCGGCAGATATCGAAATTTCTTACTTAGACTATTTATTTATCTTTCATTTTCAGGTTCTATAAAAAAAAACCATAGTTATTTCTGTCTTCCTGGATTCGCAGCTTTAACTGTTAGGAACTGTAAACAAACTTTAACTGTAAAAATTTTAAGCAAAATTAATTTGTAGCCGCAGAATAACTTATTTAATAAAATATATATACATGGAACGCATTGTAAGGGCTGTGTGATTCCTTGTCATTTTCTCTTGCACTTATTTAAAAGCATTTTTTAAAGAACATATGAAAAACGTTCCTTTTCGTGATTAACTGTATTTTATCCAAGGACAAGAGTATCACAAGGAAGTCTAGCGGAAAGTTTTTATTTTATCTTTTTTTTTTTAATTACATCATTGCAAACATTACGTAAGAACGCAGGAGAGAAATATTCAATAAACTTGAAGATTTTCCTCGTAGCATAACTTGTTTTACTGCATACAGTATTTCTTCTTCAAGAGTTGACTTTTCTGTTTATTATGTCTTCCTATTGTAGTCAAAAATAGCATCAACGCGGAAAATATTTAGAAAATCTGCCATCAAATTATTTCTATAAAATAGTGAACTGGCAGCAATCGGAATAAAGTAATATCAAAAAATGAAAAATAAATAAATTATTCTCTGATATACACTGCTCGACATTGAAAATGCAACACCAAGAAGGAGTGGTCAGAAATTCATGCAAATTTTACCGTAGACGCACGTCACTGAGTTATGCAAATGATATGAAATGCGCAGCTCTCCGACGCACGTGAAGTAAGATATAAGAGAATGAAGTTGAAAAGTGGGCTATGTTCATGTTGGTTTTTCTGCCAGACTAATTATCGGAGAAATTTGGTTTTTGTCTCGAAGGATACGTGTGATAGGAGGAAATGCCACGCCGTCCTCAACGAAGACACTTCTAGCATATAGACGACTTTACAAGGGGTATGGTGATCGGACTGAGAAGGGGAGGTTGGTCCATACGTCAAATTGCAGCTGATACCCACATGGATGCAAGCACTGCATCGGCTGTGTCGGGGATGGTTGGAAAGAGGAAATGTAGCCACATTGAGGGGTGCAGGTGCAGCCAGAGTGACGTCAGACCGCTTGGATCGACGGATTCACCGACAAGCTGTGGCGGACCCGCAAGTCACTTGTACGTCGATTCTGCAGCACGTGCAAGGTACCCTGGATGTTCCTGTGTCGACCAGAACCATTTCCCGTCGACTGGTTGCACGTGGCCTGCAATCACGGCGCCCGCTAAGAAGACTGCCATTGACCTCACAGCACACACTGTTAAAAAAATGTCCTGAAAATAATGAAAAAATATACGGCAGCTGAGTTGCCGGAGTGTTTCCGTTTCGTTAATTATATTTCCGTGATTTTGAGAAATGTCAGTTCATCATTTTTCCGTTCCTCATTTTTTCGTTTCTTAATTCTCCGTTCTTCATTTTCTCGCTTCCCCGCTTATACGTTATAGGCTTATACCTAGACGCTTACACTTATATATACATACATACACACACAAATATATATATATATATACATATATATATATTATATGTATAAATATATACAATTCAAACTCTCAAATATCTTGCCTTTAAAAAAATACTTTAGCAATACAGGAATTGGTTTTTTTTTTCATTAAAAATTTTAGTTCATTAAAATAACATGATTTTTTTTTTTGTAAAGATTACATCAATTCTCGCATAAAATACTCAAATATTTTGAAGGTGGAATGATCAACGCATAGTATTTCTGAGCGCACAACTTCAAAACATTAAGAAGTATTAACAAGGTGCATTTTTTTTAATATTTTCTCTTAAGTTTGAATACAAATTAAGTTCTTCCGAAAGTTTTTTTTTTCTTTTTTCTGAATTTGAAACATTCGTGGTTCCTTTAAAAAAAATCCTGTATTTTCACTGATTTCCTCTATTTTCATACATTTACGTTATGGTATTCATAGTGATCAACACTTTAAGAAATGGACTCTGAAAATTGACGATATTTTTTGTTTTTAATGAAATCGCTTCCAAAGAATAATCTTTAAACTGGTTTAAAAAAACTAAAAAATACGCTTTTAGATGCACTTATAATACATCAACATGTAATATATACTTCAGCTTTTAGTGTTAACAGTATTAAACATATTACTTTTAATATTTTCAAAGAACGTGAATTGATCTTTCATTTAGAGTTACATACATGCATACAAACAAACCGACATGTGAAACTAATAAAAGCGTATTAAAAAAGCTTAGTTTTGAGACTAAGTTTTTTAATCGTTGTGGAAAATTACAAAAATCATTTTACTAACCCTCAGCACTCATAGTTGGTTTATATATGTAACTCTTAAATGTCTATCAGTTCACATCATGAAATAACAAACTATTAAGTCTAGACTCAAATTAAATTAAAAATAATAATAACAAAAATAAAAACATGATAAAAATTGATGGGGCAAGAGCCTTACCTCTTCCTGGACGAAAATCTTCTCTCTAATAGACGACTTACAAAAAAAACAACAAAAGGGGGTATGGATTTTAAAATATACTCACACACCCCTTTGTTGCCCATTTTGCGTGAATGCATTGCGATGAATTATGGACTGATAAACTAAATCTTCTTTAAAATGTCGGACAAGGGAAACTCGGCGGATGCGTCTTGTATCCAACGCGGCATATAGAATCCTTTCAGGAATAGAATGACTTCCAGGAGCGTGAAAAGATCATTTTTTCACAAGTCTTCTAACGGCACAAAATAATTGGGGGAACGCTATAAATCCAGCTTAAGTTTTCTAATCCTTGCAATCTCAAATTTTGAAGCAAAATGGCTTCACAACACTATCGGTTTCTCACTACATTCGAACGATATATGTTTTGGCAAGCGTCCAAGTTTCCAAGTTCCTGACGCGGGGAAAAAATGATCGGTAATTCACGGAATATGTCTGTTCCTTTAGGAAAAGATACGTTTTGAAGCGAAAACAGAAATTTTCTGTTAAAATCAGAAAAAAAACTTCCTGAAAATTCAGGTTTTTTTTAACAGTGCAGACTCCAACGTTTGGAATGGTGCCGGACCAGAGCGACGTGGATGGCAGAATGGCAAACCGTAGTGTTCTCAGATGAATCCCGCTTCTGTTTGTCCAGCGATAGTCATCGCATACGTGTGTGGCGTCGACGTGGAGAAAGATCGAATCCGGCAGTAAATGTGGAACGCCCCACAGCGCGACAACGTGGCATAATGGTTTGGGGCGCTATTGCATACAATTCCGTATCACCTCTAGTTCGTATTCGGGGCCACTATGACGGCCCAACGATATGTAGATAATGTACTGCGGCCGGTGGCAATCCCCTACCTTCAGGGTCTGCCAAATGCAATTTTTCAACAGGATAACGCCCGACCTCACAGTGCTCGAATCAGCCAACATGCTCTACGAGGTGTACAGATGCTTTCCTGGCCACCATACTCTCCTGACTTGTCACCAATCGAACATGTGTGGGACGTGATTGGACGCCGTTTGCAGAACCTGCCACTGCCTCGTTCAGAGGACGAACTGTGGCAAATGGTTGAAAGGGAATGGAGTGCCATCCCTCAGAACACCATCCGCAGGCTTATTGACTCAATGCCTAGACGTGTTTCTTCGTGCATCGCTGTCCGCGGTGGTCCTATTTCTTACTGAGCCGACGCCGTCCTCGCTCTACATTTTGCTTATTTATTTTGAAATAAATATCACTTATTGTTCCATGCTGTCTCTGTCTTCTTACCAAATTTCATCAATTTCTGACCACTCCTTCTTGGTGTTGCATTTTCAATGTCGAGCAGTGTAAAATACATTGAACCCATATGTATATAAATGGATGGATGTCTATTTGTATATTTGTTTCCTACACAAATGTACAGTTTTCGTTGGATTTCATCAAACTTGGCACAGAGGTTCCTTGATGCACTAGGAATTCACATAGGCGGGTTTTGAAATTTAAAAAAATTCCAAAAAGCTGGTAAATCCAATTTTTTTGTCTCAAAATGGCCATTTTCTTTCAATTTGATTGTATTGAGTTTTTGAGATGAGCCTGTAAGCATACAAATCATGGTTTGAAAAAAAAAAACCAGGTTTTTTCGAAAAAGGCCCAGCCCGTTTGGTTTTTGATCAAACGCCCCAGGTTTTTTCGGGTTTTTGATGGAAAAACCGGCCTTTTTCGAGTTTTTTCAAAATTCATTTGGTATAATTCTCTAACATTGTAGAGTATACCGACCAGTGAATGAACACTCCTAGTGAATGAACACCTCGTATTTTTCCTAAAAAATAAGGTTTTGAAGAATTCTTTTTAAATGAATTAGCAGAACTAACGCCTTTCTACACATTTACCGAAAAAAATGACTAGAAAATGCTGCATTTGTTCCCTGGTAGATGTGATCATTCACTGGGTCTATGTACTTTTTTTCGTTTTAACACCCCATAAAACCTGATGCAGAACCATAAGAGTTCTCCCAACTTTTTTTTTTAAATACTGCGTATATCATCTGAAGTGTTTTTACTGTCCTGTGGCAAATGCTACTATTTTTTCCGACGCTATGAATTTTTGAAATTGAAAAGTTGCTTAAGTGCTCATTTACTGGTCTGTCTACCCTATGTCAAACTACTGCTAGCTACTTTTACTTTTAACCCTTTAAGCGGTTTGCCCGTACGGTGTACGTGCTACCCGAAATTGGCCTCATCTGGTTTGCCCGTACGGCGTACGGGCATCGATATTTTCAGATTTCCTTTTCTGGTTTTCCCGAACTGTTCGGAAAATTGTAAACCTCAAAATTCACAGTAAGTGTGAGAGAAATTTTTGCATAATTTGTAAACCATTCATTACTGCATGCAGAATGTAATTGAAAAAAGCAAATATTTCGGGTTTTTGTGACCAAAATTGTAAAATAAAAAATATTTTAAAAGCATTGAAAACGAAAAAGGAAAAAAATTAAAAAATTCTTTATATTCTTATTCTGTTAAGTATGGTACTTAACTATATGCAATAAAAAAATATGCCTTTTTTGTGAAGCATTTTGGTTAAAATAATTGACCGCTTAAAGGGTGTTAAGGCCTAAAGGGAGTAGGTCTCTGTGACTAAAAAACTCATACAGCAAAAAATTTCTAAGACAATTTTGTGCTTTATTAACGTTGGAGTTTTCAATGAATAATAGTTTACGCACAAAGCAATTTTAACTGTTTGTATATTAATCATTTGTTGCCAAAAGCTAAGTGGGTGGAAAAAGTCCGTTGGCCACATTAACTTTGACAACCTTC
>JAXGGA010010688.1:0-45730 GCA_038373865.1 Uloborus plumipes | reverse complement strand
CTAAGATTTTTTTTAACATTATCTAATATGATGCGAAGGTCTTTAGCAGATTCGTGTTTGATTGGTTGCATATTAAGAATATTGTGAATATGGCAATCTACAATTATTCTTTTATTTTCGTATCTTTGTTCTAAAGCTTTAAAGAGTGAAGAAAAACTGTCATCTGTTGTTTCTAGAATTTTAGCTTCGCCCTTTAAGGAGCCGCGTAGATAGTGCAGCTTTTCATTTTCAGAAAGTTCGGGATTTTCATTGATTAGACTGTTGAACTGAGTTTTGAACAAGTTCCATTCCTCAAATTTTCCGTTAAAAATTGGAAGAGGGATTTTCGGAAGCTTTATAGAAACACTTTTTGAATGAACAGAATTCATAACACTTATTTCTTGTTTGGAAGTATCAACACTTTGCTTTAGTATTGTGGAAAATTTATTAGATTAAGAATGGCAACAGTCCACATGCTCCCGACCGCGAGCTCCTAAAGGAGACACACTTTTTTAGATACCACTGAACTTTCGATAGAAGCGTGCAGCTTTCTGATGTAACAGATTGTTACCCATCGATGTCCCATTTCTTGTTTCGAATGATGAAGTTTTCTCTGTAAAAATGTACATAGTTTTTCAAATTAAACAGTTCCTTTTTTAAGTTTTAAGTTTATTTTTTCGTGGAATTAGAACTTCGAAGTTTTGCACGCCAGTTTTTCTTCATGGTGCATTCGGCACGGGAACTCGGATTATAATACTTTGATTCGCTTTATGGGATTTGATGTCACTAGAAAATTCCTCTGGATTAGCACATAGTGCGAAGACTGCAAAGGTAAGCGAAACGTCTTTACTTACCGCTATGGATTTCGAAAAAGCCAAAAAAAATCGTACTGTTCTTAGAACTGCAGTAACGAAAATAACAAATACTATTGAAGGTTTAATTAAAGTTGACCAAGTAGATGTAGAAACCCTAGACGAACAATTAAACCTATTAAATATTAAAGCAGAACTTTTGAAGAAAATTGACAATGACATCGAACCGTTATTAGAATTGGAAGAATTTGAAAAAGAACTAATGTCAACATACGAATATGATGAAAAGATTTCAAACGCGATATTTCGCGCTAAAAGAAAGATGACAGAAATTCAATCCTGTAATACTAACGAAGTGAACACAAGTTTAAACGTAACTGAGACACAGATAAACGAAACAAAACACGTTAAGCTTCCGAAATTGAACATTCAAAAGTTTTACGGAGATTGCACTCAATTTTATTCCTTTTACAATACTTTCAAAGTCTCGATTCACGAGAACCAAACTCTTTCAAAAACTGAAAAATTTAACTATTTAAAAAGTTATTTGGTTGGACCTGCAGCTTATGCAATTGCGGGTTTTGAAATCTCAGATGAAAATTACGATTCGGCACTTCAAATATTAAAAGAACGATTCGGACAAAAAGACGTCATAATTAACAGCCATATGAATAAATTGCTGAACTTAACTCCTGTTTACAAAATCACTGACATTCCAAAGCTAAAAAGACTTCACAACGACATTGAAATTAATGTTAGGTGTCTTTCAACTTTAGGATTAGAATCGAATTCTTATTCTGCAATGTTATTAGCAGTAGTATTGAAAATAATTCCACACGAGTTCGCATTAGAATATAATCGATAAAATGCGAAAAAATCTTGCGTTCCAGATATAAATCAATTCTTAGATTTCTTGCAAAACGAAATAACCACAATAGTCCGGGAGCTAACTGTCAAAAATCAATGGAATACTGCAAATCGTGATAAGAAGATGCCACTTGGCAGAAATGTTGCTAATGGCTATACAATGAAATTAAGACCCAGAGGCACTTTCAAAAACCGTTTTAATCCAAGATGGCGGCGTTTTTCAAAATGGCGGCCTATGCTACTGCTTTTGCAATTTTACTCACACAAAAGAGGTTTTTATATCAAATTATATGTTTTTCAGGCCAAGGATTTAATTTAGTATGTTGAAAAAAAGCTAAATGTTCATTTTGATGTTTATTTTTTTATTTATTTTTAAGAATTATATTGTTTACGAGAAGACTACATGTAGTATCCAAAATCTTTTAGAAAGTTAGCCAAATTGCCACCGAAGAAAATAAACTGAGAAACCTGGTGCGGTGGTAACCTAACCATGCTCAAATTAGTCTCCTAAGAACTCCACACACATCTCCCAGCGGTGCTGCTATTGTTAGAAGCATTCCGAGAAGGCCCGTTTAGTCTGTGGAGTTAGCGACAAAAACAGCCGAAATATTTCACTTCCGGATACCAGTGTGAAATTTGGTACAGAGCTTATGTACATATATAAGAACAAAAAACCGCCGGGAGACACTTGATCAGGGGTCATGAACTCCCGTGATGACGTCATCAAGATGGCCGCTTTTACAGGTAAATACGTTCGTTTAATTGCTTAAAACTCCATCATAGATTGAAATATTGCAAAACTCAAATGTATCATTTGAAAGCTCTTTGAAAGAGCTATTTGGAAAGATTTAATTTTTCTTTCTGAGGTCAAGGTCCCACCTTTAATGACGTCATCAAAATGGCCGCTTTTACAGGTAAATACGTTTGTTTAACTCCCCCTAAAACTCCATCATAGATTTAAATATTTCAAAACTCAAATATATCATCTGAAAGCTCTTTAAAAGAGCTATTTAGAAAGATTTAATTTTTCTTTCTAAGGTCAAGGGCCCACCTGTGATGACGTCATCAAAATGGCCGCTTTTACAGGTAAATACGTTTGTTTAACTCCCTTAAAACTCCATCATAGATTTAAATATTTCAAAACTCAACTATATCATCTGAAAGCGCTTTAAAAGATCTATTTAGAAAGATTTAATTTTTCTTTCTGAGGTCAAGGGCCCACCTATGATGACGTCATCAAAATGGCCGCTTTTACAGGTAAATACGTTTGTTTAACTGCTTAAAACTCTATCATAGATTGAAGTATTGCAAAACTCAAATATATCATCTGAAAGCTCTTTAAAAGAGCTATTTAGAAAGATTTAATTTTTCTTTCTGAGGTCAAGGTCCCACCTGTAATGACGTCATCAAAATGGCCGCTTTTACAGGTAAATACATTTGTTTAACTCCCCCTAAAACTCCATCATAGATTTAAATATTTCAAAACTCAACTATATCATCTGAAAGCGCTTTAAAAGATCTATTTAGAAAATATTTAATTTTTCTTACTGAGGTCAAGGGCCCACCTGTGATGACGTCATCAAAATGGCCGTTTTTACAGGTAAATACGTTCGTTTAACTCCCCCTGAAACTCCATCATAGATTTAAATATTTCAAAACTCAACTATATCATCTGAAAGCTCTTTAAAAGAGCTATTTAGAAAGATTTATTTTTTCTTTCTAAAGTCAACGGCCCACCTGTGATGACGTCATCAAAATGGCCGCTTTTACAGGTAAATACGTTTTATTAACTCCCCCTAAAACTCCACCATAGATTCAAATATATCAAAACTCAAATATATCATCTGAAAGCTCTTTAAAAGAGCTATTTAGAAAGATTCAATTTTTCTTTCTAAGGTCAAGGGACCACCTGTGATGACGTCATCAAAATGGCCGCTTTTACAGGTAAATACGTTTGTTATACATTTTCAATTTAAAATTGTTATAACTTTTCAACTATTTGTCTTAGAAAATAAAACCAAGCACTATAAAATAGCTCTTTTAAAGCGCTTTTGGATGATATATTTCAGTTTTGCAATATTTAAATCTATGATGGAGTTTTAAACAGTTACATGAGCGCATTTACCTGTAAAAGCGGCCATTTTGATGACGTCATCACAGGTGGGCCCTTGACCTCAAAAAGAAAAATTAAATCTTTCTAAATAGATCTTTTAAAGCGCTTTCAGATGATATATTTGAATTTTGAAATATTTAAATCTATGATGGAGTTTTAAGAGGAGTTAAACAAACGTATTTACCTGTAAAAGCGGCCATTTTGATGACGTCATTACAGGTGGGACCTTGACCTCAGAAAGAAAAATTAAATCTTTCCAAATAGCTCTTTCAAAGAGCTTTCAAATGATACATTTGAGTTTTGCAATATTTCAATCTATGATGGAGTTTTAAGCAATTAAACGAACGTATTTACCTGTAAAAGCGGCCATCTTGATGACGTTATCAAGGGAGTTCATGACCCCTGATCAAGTGTCTCCCGGCGGTATTTTGTTCTTATATATGTATATAGGCTCTGCACCAAATTTCACACTGGTATCCGGAAGTGAAATATTTCGGCTGTTTTTGTCGCTAACTCCACAGACTAAACGGGCCTTCTTGGAATGCTTCTAACAATAGCAGCACCGCTGGGAGATGTGTGTGGAGTTCTTAGGAGACTAATTTGATCATGGTTAGGTTACCACCGCACCAGGTTTCCCAGTTTATTTTCTTCGGTCGAAATTTGGCTACCTTTCTAAAAGATTTTGAATACTACATGTAGTCTTCTCGTAAACAATATAATTCTTAAAAATAAATAAAAAATAAACATCAAAATGAACATTTAGCTTTTTTTCAACATACTAAATGAAATCCTTGGCCTGAAAAACATATAATTTGATATAAAAACCTCTTTTGTGTGAGTTAAATTGCAAAAGCAGTAGCATAGGCCGCCATTTTGAAAAACGCCGCCATCTTGGGTTAAAACGGTTTTTGAAAGTGCCTCTGGGTCTTAATTTCAATGTATAGCCCTAAACAACATTCCCACCAAGTGGCATCTTCTTATCACGATTTGCAGTTTTCCAACAGTTAGCTCCCGGGCTACAAGAGAACAAACTTATTTGTTTAGATCAAGGCCAACAGAATTTAGCAGCAAAAATAAAAAATCACAAGAAAATGCTGTCTCCAATTCTACATGCGGTTTTTTGGTTGCTGCAAAAAATAAGAATGAACCTTGCACTGATAAGAAATCTGAAATTTGTGTTTGTTTATTTTGTAAAAAAGAACACGATATTCTCAACTGTCCGTTGAATGTTGAAAAAAAGAAAATGGTATTGAGGAATCAAGGCAGATGTTTTTTATGCCTTGGATTTAAACTCCGTATAAAAGATTGTTTATCGGGTAGGAATTGCAAGTTTTGTTCCGGTAAACATAATGAGAGTATCTGCTATAAATTTAACAATTTAACGGATGACAATTCGAAGGAATCTCCTGCTTGCGATGAGGCGGTAAAAGTAATTTCTGCTGTGTCTCACACAGGAAATAAAAATAGGACTCTTTTGCAAACGAGTTATGTGTTTGCAAAAAATGAACACTTGAATTCGAACTGTGGTACGCGCGTTTTACTCGACTGTGCATCAATGCGCAGCTTCATTACGCAGAACATAGCCAATAAATTAAAATGCAAGGTACTAAGACAAGAAAAATTATCAGTGTATACATTTGGAAGCAAAGTTCCGATTGAAAAACATTACGATGTCATCAAACTTACGTTAATCAACAGAAACTTTCCCGAATCGAAAATAGAAATTGAAGCGTTAGTAACAGACGAAATATCTGGATCATGTATTCCTCCCCCGGAAATTAAAGACTTTAATAAAATAAAAATGTTAAAAAATATGACTCTCGCGGATTGTCCAGAAAGCAAAGAACCCATAACAATTTTAATTGGTGCTGATTATTATTATAATGTTGTAACGGGAAATATAAAACATTTAAGTAAAACACTAGTTGCAGTTGAAACAATTTTCGGTTGGTGTTTACAAGGTAAAAATAGTGAAAACCACGTCTCGTTAGTAATGAATGTAGTCGTTGAAGATACCTCGATTTCAGAACAAATTCAGAAGTTTTGGGACTTAGAAACTTCAGGTCTTATTGATTCGAAACGAGATACTGACCCTAAAGAAAATGAAATCATAAAACTATTCGAGTCTCAAATTAAATATGAAAACAAAAGGTACACAGTGGGATTACCGTGGAAATTAGAAAAGCGGAATTTGGAAGATAATAGGAAGATTGCTGAAGAGAGGTTTTCTAGACTTAGAAAAAGATTCCATAGAAATCCAGAGTTGTATTTTGAATACAAAAGGGTGATAGACGACTATTTGCATCAGAAAATTATTGAACCAGTTATTAACCCGGATAAGGACGACACAGTTAAATTTTATTTGCCCCACAGAGAAGTAATTAGAAAATCGCGTGAGACGAGTAAGCTACGCATTGTTTTTGACGGTAGTTCGCATGACGACAATTGTCTATCATTAAATGACTGTCTTCATGCAGGTCCAAACTTATATTCAGAAATATTTGATATTCTATTGAGATTTCGTTTACATCCCATTGCTTACACCACAGACATGAAGCAAGCGTTCTTACAAATATCTCTTAATGAAGAGGATAGAGATGTAACTCGTTTCTTGTTTACTGATCACCCTTCAGACCAATCTATTCCACCTCAGGTTTATAAGTTTACTCGGGTTCTCTTCGGTATAACTAGCAGTCCATTTTTGTTGGCCGGAATTTTGAAATATCATCTGAAACAGTACACTGACAAATATCCGGAGACTACAAAATTTTTGAACGATAATATTTATGTCGATGATGTTATCGGAAGTCATGTGTCTGTAGAAGAAGCCTTATCCCGCACGTTAGAGTCTATAGACATTTTTGAAGACGCCAGTTTGTCATTACACAAGTGGCGCACTAATTCAATGCCCCTAAGTGAACTGTGGAAGGAATTTGGGGTTATTTCTAGTGATAGTTCCGAACCCTTTAGAGAAGGGAATGTAAGTTACAAAGTTCTAGGAATAGCGTGGGACAACTTGAAGGACATTCTTTATTTTGATGTCGAGGAGTTAGTCAAGTTTGTTTCGAAACGGATAGACACTAAAAGATACGTACTCCAGGTTTTAGGACGCATTTTTGATCCTATCGGAATTTTAGGTCCTTTCACAGTGAGGATTAAATGTTTGATGCAAAAAATTTGGACTTCAGGTTTAGACTGGGATGATAAACTACCCGAAGATTTGAGTTTGTTATGGAGAAACTGGTGCGACGAAGTTTCACAATTGACGGACATTTCTATTCCTCGCCACTACCTTTCCGGAACCCCAGATGGCAAAATTAAAAATCTTGAATTGCATTTCTTTTGTGATGCAAGTATGCAAGCTTTTGGAACTGTGGCCTATTTGCGTGTAACAACTGAAAACGAAAATGTTCGAACGGCATTTGTAGCTTCGAAAAATAGAGTTGCTCCAATGAAATCTCTTACATTGCCTCGACTAGAGCTCATGGCTGCGTTACTCTCGGCAAAATTAAGTTGCAATGTTTTGAAAGCCTTGAAACGTGACATTTCGTGTTATTTCTGGTCTGACTCGAAGATAACCATTTTTTGGATAAAAGGAATTCCTGAAAAGTTCAAGATGTTTGTGAAGAATCGGGTTGAAGAAATTCGAAAATTGACTTCCCCTTCAGACTGGTTCTACTGTCCAGGAAAGGTCAATCCCTCAGATGCCTTGTCCAGAGGAACTAAGGCTTCCAAATTGCTAGAAGATCCAGGACCAAATTGCTGAAGATCCTGGCTGATGGGACCGCAGTGGCTAAGAAATCCTCCGGAATATAGGCCGAAGTCCGAAAATCATGAAGAAATATGTTCAGAAGAATTGGAATACAGAAAGACATCACATGATATTCTCCAATGTGAATGTATTATTGAAGAAAAGGAAAATCCTATTAACATTACTAAATTTAGTAATATGGAGAAGTTAGTAAGAGTTACAGCTTGGGTGAAGAAGTCCATCATGAAATTTAAAAAGATTTCTAACATATGCGAAACACTGACGACTGAAGAATTATTAGAAGCTGAGAATCATCTTATAAAACTAGAACAGAAGACATTCTTTAAAGAAGAGTATGAATCTTTGAAAAATGGAAATCCAGTTCAAAAGAATTCTGATTTGTTTAATTTTTTACCATTCATGGACGAAAATGAAATCGTCAGGCTAGGTGGAAGATTGGAATTTGCTGAGCTATCTACAGAAGAAAAACATCCCATCATTCTTCCAAAACAGTCCTGGATAACAACTTTAATCACGAGACGAGAACATGAGAAATTGATGCACGGTGGAACAGCTTGCACACTAGCTAGGATTAGAAAACGTTTTTGGATTCCAAAAGGACGGCAATTGGTAAAGAGCGTCATCAAAAAGTGTCTGATTTGCCAAAAATATCTTGCGAAGGCTGGTAATCAAGTTACAGCTCCTTTACCATTTGACAGAAGTAACACGTCACCACCTTTCTCAATTTGTGGGTTAGATTTTATAGGGCCAATTTATGTGAAAAATTTTAAAGAAGTTCAGAAGTCCTATATATAGTTTTGTTTACATGTGCGATCACAAGATCTATTCACCTCGAACTCGTAAGTGATATGACTACTGACTCCTTCTTATTGGCACTTCGGAGATTTTTAGCAAGAAGAGGGAACTGTAAAATAATATATTCAGATAATGCGAAAACCTTCAAAAGGGCTAAAAAGGAAATTGAAGATTTATCGAAAATTATCTCAGACAAATTGCTTTTGGAATTTCTCCCTAAAGAAAGAATAGTCTGGAAAAATATCGTTGAAAGAGCCGCATGGTGGGGAGGGTTTTACGAGCGTTTGGTGAAATCTGTTAAAGATTGCCTGCGGAAATGTATAGGGAAAGCTTTGTTGAAATTTGAAGAGATGTCAACCTTGCTTGCCGAAGTGGAAACTGTCCTCAACATGCGACCTCTTACTTACGTCTATAATGAAAATAATGAACCGATGCCTTTAACACCCATACATTTCTTGAATTTCGGTCGTGAACCCCAGTATCCTATTCATTTTGCCGAAATAGTAGAAAATGAGTCTAAACGATCTTCACTCCTAAAACGGAAAAAATATCAATCTCTTCTTCTTAAACAGTTATGGATAAAATGGAAACAGCAATATTTACTTGATCTTAGAACAGCTCACTCTTTGGATAACCCAAACAAACAACCGGCACTTAAAATAGGAGATGTTGTTCTTGTCGAAGGTGATTCCAAAAATAAGCTACTTTGGAAACTAGGAAAAATTGCAAAAGTATTTCTCGGACGGGATAGCAATGTACGCTCATACGAAGTTAAAACATCATCCGGACTTTTACGTAGAACAATTCAGCATTTGTATCCCTTGGAAGCCTGATGGTTATTATAACTGGACTTTATGAACTAGTTCAAAATTAACTTTTATTATTTATGTTGATAAGTTTCACTAATTTGAAATTGGTTTGATTTTTGCATATTTATTGATTGATATTTGTATTTTTTGAATTTACTATTTGTAATTTATGTATCAGTTGAAGTAATTGATGAACTCCTTTTGGAGTTCATGGTGGGGAGTGTGTGGAAAATTTATTAGATTTAGAATGGCAACAGTCCACATGCTCCCGACCGCGAGCTCCTAAAGGAGACACACTTTTTTAGATACCACTGAACTTTCGATAGAAGCGTGCAGCTTTCTGATGTAACAGATTGTTACCCATCGATGTCCCATTTCTTGTTTCGAATGATGAAGTTTTCTCTGTAAAAATGTACATAGTTTTTCAAATTAAACAGTTCCTTTTTTAAGTTTTAAGTTTATTTTTTCGTGGAATTAGAACTTCAAAGTTTTGCACGCCAGTTTTTCTTCAAGTATTGAGTCACTGTTATGCATATCTCTTAGTTTATTAATAGATTATTTCAGGCTTACCTCCAAGTATTGGATTTCGTCATCCACTTGCGACAATAATTCATCAGATTCCTTGAATTCTTCATCAGTAAGAATTTTGTAGAAGTCCTCTTTCAGCACATCAAACTTTTCATGAATAGTTAGAGTTGTCTCTAATAGAGCTTGTAGTTCGGGAAGGTCCAAATCATTTTTGCGTGCAGCGAATCCATTCGTAAGCTTCGTGATTTGTCCTTTGATATTTCCGCGTTTGCGGTTCAGCGTAGCAATGTCAGCCATTTTGAATCCGAAAAAGATTGCGTTAGTTTACTTAATTGTAAGAATTACGAATTGACTTCTTATTCCACAACTAGTTGAAAATGATTCCTCCGGCTCTACGGACCAAAATGTGCGGAGGTTTCGATCCATAACTCAGAAAAAGTGGACTGTAAGTTGAAAGCGTTTTATTTACGTGCGTACATCGTGAAGACTTGTTGCCTTCTGTCTCATCTTCAGCGAAATTGGGTTTTTTCACAATGGGTTTTCACATGTTGGCAAGGTGCCAGTGGGTTTTCCACAGAGTTCCTTTGCAAAAAGGATCAATCGCCAAGAGGCGATTAAGTTACAATTACCGAACAATATCTTTCTAAATTTTGCAGATATTCAACTAGAACTTTTTTAATGAGTTGGTGGGAAGCTTCCTTGAGATTAAAACATTTTATAGTTATAAATTACTATCGTTCGCACATTCGCAGTGAAATATGAATTGCTGTAAATGCTCATATTTTAATGAATTTTAATTCTTCGCTTTGACAGTTTAGTATATTTCTCTTGTCTGATGTCATCTTTTCAAAAGGTTTGATAAAGTTTGACGAAAAACACTGAGCATCAAGAGAGAAGAATCAGAAAAAAAAATTAGCAGGTTTGAAGGAAATGTTTACATTTTCTCGAGTATAAGGGCTTTCTTCACGAAAATGTCTAAATTATACATAGTATATGTCAATTAATTTCCGAAATTTATAGCTTATTGCCAGCTATTTATAATTAATTGTGGTCAAAAAGGTTTTTGTTTCCACCCCTCCATTTTTTGTCCCCTAAATGCATGAGTGATTTTATTTTTGTTGGGAAATGACGGCTGAAGCCAGTACTTTATGTAACAAATAGAGACAATTTGAATCTTATTTATCCTAGAGTGTCCCGATACTATTGATGATACAGTGTATCGAACTCTATAGCTGGCGCAAACCTAGCCTGGCAATATTGTGGAGCCTACGCAGATCCTTACCACACCATACAACCGTTGCCAGATAGGTTTGCCGCAACTTTATTTATTTTATCTTTATCAACTGACATGAAAAAACTTAATTTTTCTGTGTGAATAACTTCTAATTTCAGATTAATTCCTCTTGTTTTCTCACAACCAAAACACATCCCCCCAAATTAGAAGAAAAACTCGTATCCGAACATGCATTCCATCAACACATCCTCACTCCGGAACGAAGGGCTGGACTTGAAGTTTCTCACCAGAAACAACTCAACTCCTCTCGCGAACTATCAAAGCGTGGCGCTGCTCAACGAAGTGGCGAATCTGAGCGTGATGCTGCTGCTGATCCTGGTTGTGCTGCTGGTCTGTTGCAAGGAGTGCAATCCGTGGAAGATGTACGAGAGATTCAGACATCGAGTTGCGCGTAGATATTACCCGAGACTTTTTGTGGAGAACCTTCCCCCATTGGACAATCAGCAGCGGAATGAAATTTCTCCCGGTGTTGCTTCTGGTGATTTCATTAGATACTGAATGACAATCTACACTTTCTACGAATAAAATTTTCAGAATTTACAAGTAAAACAGCTTTTTTCTTATTTCAACGCACCTTTTCGAAAACAATTTTTACCAGGCACTAAACAATATACGTGTTCTAAAGAATGAACCAGGGGAAAATTTGGTAAAATTTAACTAAACAATATCTCTTCTGTTACTTAACTTGATATTTTTTTTGGTTTATTTGGCGAATGGATTTAAACTTTAAAAAGACTTTTAGTGGAATTCAAAAGGTTGGGGAGCACATTTGAATCAAAGAATATAATAATTTTACTTCAGAGGGTTAGAGTGAATTAAACTTTACATTTATTGCACGGACATCGCCGTGCGGGTACTGCTAGTGTCTAATATGGCTGAACTATATCATTATATGGTGGTGAAACTAGCACTGACAATGATGTTCGCATTCCGCCAGGGAGTCTGAAAAGAAGGAGCCTTATCTCCTTTGGCAACGCGCCGAAAAAATGTCCCGATTTTTCCACTGCCGGAAGATGGCGCTGACGCGAATTGGCTTACTGTTGACGGAGAAGGGGAAGGAGAATTTCGCAGAGGACCCCGAGTTTTCGGTGGGTTCAGCGGGGAGACCGACGGAAAGTAGCCGGCGCTTTTCGGGCTGCGGATGCGTGGTAATTGAGAACTCTGATATGGGGCACGATTATCCCCACGAAAGAGATATGTTAAACATTATGATTTTAAAGTTATTTACTTTCTCATATTTCATTTCAGTTCTCATGTGTATTCAATGACCACTGAAAATATTACTTGAATTACTTGCACACGTGTCATTATTTCTATTGTAAATTTAACATGTCAATGTCACATTTATTTTTGCATCCCCTTAAATTTTCTGATTTTTTTTTCTTTCATAAAAAATGTTTTGTCTGTACTACCTTTGATAAATCTACTAAAAGTGATGGAAACCAGTAATAAGAGGAAAAGTAATTATCGGCAAGTTAAAAGTTTAAATATCCTTTTATCATTATTAATTTACTTGATTTTTTTTTTTCAAACTTAACACATAAGCAGCAGGGGTGCCCATCTCCCCCCCCCCAAATTTTCACAACCCTTTTGTGCTTTTTATTTTTTCCCCTTTTTTATTATTACTTTATATTTTTTTAATATTACTTATTTATTTCTTTAAATATTATTTATTTATTTTTTTAGATATTATTTATTTGTTTTTTAAATTATAATTATTATTTTTTATATATTGATTTTTTTAAAGTATTAATTATGCGCAGAATAGAATCTTTTTTTCTCTTCCAGACATTCTAAGCACACGCATAAAATAAATAAATAAAAATAATAATAAAGAAATAATTTAAATTTAAAAAATAAATTAATGAATAATTTTTATTTAAAAAAACAGTAAATAATTTAAATTAAAAAATAAATTAATAAATAATTCAAAAAAATAAATAAATTAGTTTTAAAAAATCCCCCCCCCCTTTTTTTTATGCCGCAACTTTGCGCCATAAAACCTCCCTCCTCCCCCTCCCCTCCCCGTGGGCAACTATGCAATGGAAAAATTTATAAATCAAGTTCTTCACCTAAGTGGCAGCAGATCAAATTAGGTTTTAAAAGGATTGCTTCATAAGCAAAAATTAAACGCTTCGAATGCAAAATATATTATAAACGTAGGATGAAGCAGAGTGTTCTGTGCTTTTCTGATGAACAGCTTTCATAGCGAAAGCAGCTTTAAATTTCCTAATATTCAGGAAATTCCCTTATTTAAATGCCCTTTAAAACGCTAGACTACGCGATGTAAACAAAAGCAGCGCTCTCTTGCGGAAGTGAAATTTTGTTGCCAAACCGGTATCATTAGTCAGGGGGCTACAGGAAAAGAAACTGCATTTTGGGATAAAATCATGAAACTTGGTAGGTTTGTAGACAATGTACAAAAAAAAAAACATTTTTAGAAGGGGAGCCAATCGGAAATCCCCCTCTAACCCCTGTTAGCTGCCATTTTTGGTCCAGAACTAGAAATAGCGATGTTTTGTAATAATTATTATTATTTTCTTCTTAAATCATTGGCTATGTCATAACATAGGCGTTTATTGTATTTTTCATCGTTTAAAACTCTTAGTTCAAAACTAGAGTTTAACTTAGAGAAAAACTTAGTTCAAACTTGAACAAACTAGAAACTTAGTTCAAAACTTAGTTTAAAACTCATCGTTTAAAACACTTAGAGACTAATTTTAAAAATAACCACCCAAAAATGCTTTTTTTTTTTGGCAAATCGATATTTTTTAAGAATAAATTCGTGGAAGGGAATTCCCTCCCCCCATAAATGCATTAATGGTTTAAGAATGTAAATATACACTAAATTAATGTTAAAAAAAAGTAGGGTGCCGGTTATCCGGATCCTAATTAATCGAACTGTCCAATTCTCCGGTCGGGATACCTCTCATTTTTATGACTAAACACTAGGGTGGAGCGAAAAAAACAAAGTTTTTATTTTCGAATCGTAATAGTGCGGAAAAGTTGCAATTGGTGAAGAGTTACAAAACAAAACAAAAATTTTTGAAATCGGATAATATCTTCCGTTCCCGCAACGAGCCTGAAATTTTGAAAAAATGAAAATTTTCATGTGTTTTTAGCGATTTTTTAAAATTTTTGTTTTAATGTTTTATTTTAATACTCTTAGACGGAAAAGTTACGTTTGGTGAAGCCTTCTGAAATTTTGAAAAATATATTGAAATCGAATAATACCTTCTGATCCAGGAACAAGCCAGAAAAACCAAAAAATTATAAAATTTCAGCTTTTTTTGGGGTGATGAAAAAAAATTAAAAAAAAAATATGTTCTCATTTTTTTTTCTTATTTACCCGGTACCATAGCGTAAAGCCTTTTAAAAAGCACTATATTACTCTTAAGCATTAATTTTTTTCTTGATTTTTCAGGTATCTTCTAAACATGCAAAACTATCATTTTTTACAACAATGAAACATTTTCAAATAATCGAAAGTTATAAAATATTTTCCAAAATTTCTGCAATCCAGTACAAAAATCCACTAAATAAAACACCCACTCCTAAAATAAACACTAATTTTAATCACTAAACTATAAACAATTTTAATACCTAACTAATTATATACAGTTTCTTAATCCCCTTTTGTAGTCTGTGCCTTCTATAATTATGTTACCTAACTTAACTGACTACCCACAGAATCCTTTAACATTAATTTAATTAGAAACTTATTTTAAAATTAAAACTTCTTTAAAATTAAACCTAGTTAGGTTAGGTAGTGTATAGAATGAGACTGCAAAATGCAATTAAATATTCAGAAACTAACATAATAATGAGGTAGGTATTAAAATAGTTTATCGTTTAAGGATAAAAAATATTGTTCATCTTATGAGTGAGTGTTTTGTTCAATGGATTTTTGTACTGAAAAAGTTAAACAAATTTAATAATTAGGTATGGGTATGAAGTTGTATGTAAATATTATGTATTATTTTTTTCTGTTTAGCTCCCAGTTGTTTTTTAATGGCGGTTTTGTTTTTAATACGCTTTTACTAGTTTCACATGTGGGTTTGTCAGTATGTATGTAAGTCTGAATAAAAGATAAAATTCACGTTCTTTAAAAATATAAAAGTGATATATCTAATACTATTGTTAATACTAAAGGCTAAACTATATTATTACATGTTAATGTTATTGAATGCTATTATTAGTACTAAAGACTAAACTATATTACATGTTGATGTATTATAAGGTGTAAATAGAAAATGGTTCAAAGCTTTATAGTTTACTCTAAAAGCGTACTTTTTAGTTTTTTAAACTTAAATTTAATTATTTATTTTAAAATAATTTTGTGTATGAAAAATTAGAAATCAACAAAATCTAAAATTTGTTTTGTCTTTTACAATAATACATTCCTTATATTTATGGCTTTCATATGAAATGTGTTCCAAAATCATCACCGAGATGCTTATAGTAACCTTTTAAGCACAAGTTTCTCTGCAATCGTGTTTCAAATGTTCAATTGTCATGATAACATGTTTTAACATTTTTTGCATAAGGCTAATAGGGGTGTGTGGGGCAGTAGTGTCTTCTCCTTGTCAAATGCTTTCCAATCCTTAATTTTTGTTACACCTTGCCCCACTTTGCCTTAAACTGTGTTACTGTAGGCACCAAGATAACCTTAAAGCAAACTAAAAGCAACTAAAAAGCAAAAAATAATAGATAACATTTACATAAAATTTTTTACCCATACCTAATTATTAAATTTGTTTAACTTTTTCAGTACAAAAATCCATTGAACAAAATACTCACTCATAAGATGAACAATATTTTTTTATCCCTAAACGATAAACTATTTTAATACCTACCTCATTATAATGTTAGTTTCTGAATATTTAATTGCATTTTGCAGTCTCATTCTATACACTACCTAACCTAACTAGGTTTAATTTTAAAGAAGTTTTAATTTTAAAATAAGTTTCTAATTAAATTAATGTTAAAGGATTCTGTGGGTAGTCAGTTAAGTTAGGTAACATAATTATAGAAGGCACAGACTACAAAAGGGGATTAAGAAACTGTATATAATTAGTTAGGTATTAAAATTGTTTATAGTTTAGTGATTAAAATTAGTGTTTATTTTAGGAGTGGGTGTTTTATTTAGTGGATTTTTGTACTGGATTGCAGAAATTTTGGAAAATATTTTATAACTTTCGATTATTTGAAAATGTTTCATTGTTGTAAAAAATGATAGTTTTGCATGTTTAGAAGATACCTGAAAAATCAAGAAAAAAATTAATGCTTAAGAGTAATATAGTGCTTTTTAAAAGGCTTTACGCTATGGTACCGGGTAAATAAGAAAAAAAATGAGAACATATTTTTTTTTTAATTTTTTTTCATCACCCCAAAAAAAGCTGAAATTTTATAATTTTTTGGTTTTTCTGGCTTGTTCCTGGATCAGAAGGTATTATTCGATTTCAATATATTTTTCAAAATTTCAGAAGGCTTCACCAAACGTAACTTTTCCGTCCAAGAGTATTAAAATAAAACATTAAAACAAAAATTTTAAAAAATCGCTAAAAACACATGAAAATTTTCATTTTTTCAAAATTTCAGGCTCGTTGCGGGAACGGAAGATATTATCCGATTTCAAAAATTTTTGTTTTGTTTTGTAACTCTTCACCAATTGCAACTTTTCCGCACTATTACGATTCGAAAATAAAAACTTTGTTTTTTTCGCTCCACCCTACTAAACACACATCATCGAAAATGTTCCCCAAGGGTACAGAAGCATAAGAACCTTGAGGGAAAAGTTAATGTCAAGATAGCATAATTCTACCAAAATAAAATTTAAAGTTTCAATTTCAGAAATTTTAAAGTTTTAGTTTTAAATTTATTTTTCCTCTAATTTTTATTACTGTTGCCGTTGTTGATTTTTTTTCTTCAAATATGGTAGTTCATTAGGTGACGAATATTTTCTAGTGTGTTTATCATTGGTAACATGTGTCATTGTTCATATGTTCCCGTAAATGCTATTTATATGGATCGAGATTAGGAAAGATGCTCATATTTTTACAAGTTACGGTTTCTCATAGTCTTATGGTTTTGCATATTTAAAAGTATTGTTTTAAATGCATTTATTTTAATTTCGTTTAAATGTTAAAGTTTAAATGGTAACCTTTAATGGTTTAAAAGTTTAAATAGCAACCTGGGGTTGTTTTTGGTAAAAACAACCCCAGGAAATGTTGTTTTTATCAAAATTATTGCAACAGATATTTACTGGATTACATTTATTTTATGTTCGAAATTAATTTCAAAAAAAATTTTGAGCCCTGCAGCAACTTTAAATTTATCGGTCTTGTACCGAAGTTATGAAACAATGTTCGAAAATTGGCAAAACAGGCAAAAATTAGGCAATTATCAGACTTCGTAAATATAGGAAGATTTAAATTTGAAAAATTATTTGTGTCGGAAAAATTTAATGAAAAGAGGGATAAGTAGCATAAATCTTGTAGTTTGAGGTTTTACAATACAAAAGTCAGAAGAGCTGAAGAAAGAAAAAGAAAGGAAAACTTTGATGAGTGCCACGCTGCCACGTAAGTGAACATTTTGAAGAAGAGGCTTCAGTTCAGCAGAATAGAAAGAAATGCACTTCATCTTTTCCAGATTTGTGTTTCTTTTTTGATAAGCCTGATGAAAATACGAAATTGCGTGTTGATAAAAGCAGACAGTACGCCCACTGCTGATTTGGCGCAAGCTGACATGGTGGCCCAAGAATGCAAGTACCACCGTACTTGCATTCGTAAAACTTTACTTGTAAAACTTTATCACTCATGAAGGGCAGCAAATGATTGTTCTGAGGAAAATATTTATTCACGAATTGCATTAATTGCCCTACATCGAGTAATTTCTTACTTGCAAAATCTTAGAATTAACAAAGGTGATAAGTATCCAATTTTAAGAATATTTGTTCTACTAAAATATTATTCAGAAGAAATTGAAAACTTATGCTACAACATAATTTATCAATCAAAAATATATCTGGTAATGATGTTGACAATACCAGGCTTAGAGCAAAGATATTATCACACTTCGGACATGGACAATGGACATATGTGTGCAGAGAAATCAGGCCTTGAATATGTTTTATTTTGTAAAGGTAAGTGAATCAATTTGTCTCCAGTACTAGCAGTTTCGAAGATGCTGTCGCAAGTGACATGATAGTGAATTTCAATAGGACACGCATTTGAAAGTCAACTGTCAGCGTCGAAGGCGAATTTGAAGAGTCAGCAAGAAGCTGTTGATCCTCTTCTTCCGTCCTTTTAAATACCTTGTTATATGGTACTTGCAATATTGATGGTCTTCCTTCTCAACCATTACTTGCAATTTGTCAGTTGATAGTATTTAATATGCATATATATATATATATATATATATATATATATATATATATATATATATATATATATATATATATATATATATATATATATATATATATGTATATATATACTTCAAACAAATTAACAAAACAAACTATCAAGCATCAAGTGGACAAGGAACAACCAATACCTGTTTATTTGGCCATGAAAGTATACGAACAGACTAGAAGGAAAAAGTCTTGTTGACATAATGCATATTTTGGAACTTTTCATTTATTACTCAAGGCTTCTAAAGATTTCTACTGGACTCTGCAAAGCATCAGTTAAACAAAGTGATAAATATAAAACTACATTTCCCTCACATTTCAGGATCTTTGTTTTTACACCGGCCGAGCACGATAATTTTTATTATAACTCTAGTAGTACAACAAGCAAGGACTCTTTCCATAGAACAAGCATTTCAATGTTTCAGCATGTGCCATTTCAGCAGCAAGGCTTAAAAATTCCTGTTTTATTTCCCGAAATATCATCCTCTAAAAAGGTCCCTCAGTTACCACATCAGGTATCATTATTTGTAAATCCAGCATATCTTTCAGTGAAGGAACCACCACAATCTAATTTTGATGGATTAAATAAGTCAGAAATGCTTCTCATAGAAACTAAATTAACAAATGAATTCTTGAAAGAGGTGAAATGTCTTAAGCGAATTTACGTCATGCAAGTGTAAAACAAAGTGCTCTCAAAAACTTGTTGGTGCTTCGAAAATGGACTGTGTGCACCAATGTGTAAATTCTGCAATGGAAAATGTTGTATATCTATGTAAATTACTAGCCAGTTCAATTACGAAAAATCAGCTTGTCTATAGCCATTACACATAATCATTGTATATAATTGCTTGCTCAGATTTATATTGAAATTCAGTTGTTTCTTTTGTTATAAAGGGTTACCTTTCAATAACAGCACAATATGATTAGTAGAGATGTTGCTTTATTAACACAACACTAAACTTTTTATTACAGCAATTTTTTTTTTTCTTCTCTCATCTTTCAGAATTAGAGAACAAACTCCTCAAATCGTTTAGTGAGAAAAAACTTGAAATTTGTTTTAAAGCTTTTTCTTTAGAATTTCGCAGTTGTATAAAAATATGATCGTGCCTCCCCCTCCCTCCTATTTTATAAGTGCAAGCGTAACTTATAATCCTGCTGAATGTTAGTGATATTTATATAGCATTGCGTATTTTTTTTTTTTTTCAAAATGTTTGAAGTCTTTTTATTACTTTTTTCGTCCATAAAGAAAACTGGTTTATTTTAATTAATCAAGGATAAATATTCAAACGGTTTTTTTTTTTAGTTTTAAAAAAGTACTAGCTTTGCTTATGATTTTTAATTTCTGTTTTTATTTTCAGTTTTGCAATAAATTTTTATGAGTAAGTTAAAAAAAATATGCTCGGGTTTTTCAAAGTTTCGGATTTTTGGGGTTCGGATTGCTGGGATTTTAATGCAATTCTATTGTTTTTCTTTAATATAGTGCTTTCAAATACATAGTTGGACACCCTTAAACCGGCCCCTGAAAACAATTTGGAAGATTTTGATCAATTTCAGTTTTTTGGAAAAAATCTAATTTTAATGAGTACTATTAAAATTAATTGGTTTTAAGCTATTTTGATGGCTTCCTAAACTTTGTTTAACAGAATTGAACTCTAATAAGATGATAAAAAAGGTGTTTTTTGAAAAAGAAATAGGAAAAGCAATTTCGGAATTTTTGACCAAAAATGGCCGCCGGAAGGGTTTGGGTGGGGATTTCGGAATGGCTCCCCTTCTAAAAATGTTTATAAATACATTGTCTACAAGCATACCAATTTTCATGCTTTTCTCACAAAATGCAGTTTCCGGCTATATTTTGGATCATAGCCCCTCTACTACATGGAGATACATCTCCTTCCTTTTACTCCCTGCATTCCGCCCATGTGCAGTTGAGAAGGGCTCAGAGCCAAAGTTGCCCTAACTGAAGTCGATCAAAAAGTAAGATGAGTAGTCAATTTCATTCATGAAGCGCAAAGTAAATCATACTATTGGAAATTGGTTCAAGTTTGAGTTACTACATGAATATCGGACCACCCAAAAGCTAACTGGTTTGGGGTGTTATATATACTATGAATATTCATGCTTAAAAAGTAACTGGTGGCTACGTTGTAAGAAGTTGTTGTACTTGGTTAAATTTAAATATTATTCTTCAATATTAAATGTCACTTTATATTCTGACTGGTTCACTAGTTCTTTCAGTCAGATTTTAGTTACTTTGAATTTGAAAAATAATTTCTTTCAATTCAGCCATTTAAAAAAAGAGAATTGAGTCACTCGATATTATTTCAATATGCAAAAGAACAAAAGCCCAGGGAAATTGCTGGAATTGATCTAAAATCTTTTAGTTTGAGATAAACATAAAAATGGTCTCATTTTACAGCAATTTTCAAATGAGTGTCACTAGACTGCATTATTTAAAATAATCTATATACATAAATGACTACTTTTGTATGGATGTATGGATGTATGCCCGGGGTAATCTTCAAACTACTGAACCAATTTTAACCATTTTTTCACCGTAGATAGCTACATTAACAGGAATCAGGGTAGGCTATAATTTATTTCTTAAAAACTTAGTTTTAAACAGTTATTATAAAAGACAGTTAATTTCATGTAGTTTCCCTATTAAATGATTAAATTTTCAGTCCATTGTTGTAAAAATTTGTTGCCTTACAACAACAATATTAATAGTGATCATAATTAAATTTTGAACCAAGGCTTCCTTGGAGTAAGTATGAAATTTATTGTTTTTTGAGAATTTTTGTATTCATCTATGCCAATAATTGCTAACGGGGTAAATAAAAAGGGAATTGATTTTGGCAACACATAGAAAATGGAAAGAGTTTATAGTCAAAAAAATTTCTAAATTAGGTACATAAGATGGTTTTCAGCAATTGAGTTTTCACCAATGGAGTCACAAGGATAAAAACTGTAATAATGGGACATACTGTCGTTCCCGCCTAATCGGGTAACGGATAAACGAATACCCCGCTTATACGAATAAAACCGTCCGGAACCAAACATTTCCCCATAGACACAATGTCAAATATCCCCGCTTAATAGAAAAATTTTCTCGGATAATAATATTTGTCAGCTTTTGCAAAAATTTTTGCTAAGATAAATGTCGAACAAAATAAAGTGTTTCCACAAGACCTTGAGCAAGCAAAGCACCATTGTGGACTGTTTCAGAAAATAAAAGTGAAAGGCGGAAAAACAATTTTTTTGCATCACAAGTTGTAAGTTACTTTTTTATGATTTTCATATGACCGTACAACATTTATACTCAATTACTATACTATTTTGTTGTTTACTTTGCTTATTTCAAAATCTTTTTACCAATAACATTATTTGCTTTATATATCTATTTATTTGTTATTATTACGTTTTGAGACTAAAGTTGTTATAATGGAAAGGTAAAAAAATGTTCCCCGCTTAATCGATTAAAATTTCTTGGAAACGACAGTCTATTTAACGTGCAATATTTGGAAAGGGTTGACTTCAGTGCGATTGATGCTGTAAATATATATTTATTTTAATATACCAAGCTTATTGCATTTCCTATTCATTCTAAACATTATTTGTAGCTTGCATTTGTATTTAGGGTGCGTAATACAGTTTTTTTAGTTTATCCAGACAGAAAAAATAGCCATTGTTTACAGAAGTCGCCATTTATGTATATAAATGTGCACTTTAATGTCGAGAAAACTATAAATGAGTTTCACTGAAACACATTACCCGACAGAAACCCGGGCAGAGCTGGGTACCCGGCTAGTATTAATATTGTTACAAATCTTGTAAATAGTTGTTGTTTTTCCTGCCTTGCTTTATTTTCATTAGTTTTGGTTTTATCTGGCGACATGTTGCAAATGTATCTGAAGATATCACTTTTATCATCTGTATACCGGCCCTGAAACACTTTGCAGTTTTTACACTTGCCCTAACTTTAATAAGCGTGAAGACATTTTCGCGTGGTTTTTTCTTATCGCTAGAATTTGTGAATGGATTGTTCAAAGTTATGAATGAAACAAAATATTCCAGGTTTTTCTCGAATATTGTCGTAATTTCTTTCCGTGTATAAATAGCTGGCCTTGAACACAAGTCAGTCAGTTGTTTTCAGATTTGATTCTGGTGACTCGTTTTATTCGCTATTCGCTTGGGCGATGTTTTGCTTTTGTAATTGCTTAATTACTGTTCACGTTAGATACGTGGTGCTGAATTACTGTTGAGAGTACAGTGTACTGTTTTGCTACCTAATTGCTGGATGTTTAGCAATTGTTTCCTGCTCCTTTTGTAAATAGTGTACATACTTGTAAATAAATTTATAGTTACTTCCTCAAGATTGGAATGTTCATTTAAAGAAAGTTGAAGGTGCTACGGACTCGTTACAATTTTGGCGCCCAACGTGGGGCATCTTCAAGGACTTTCTTGGAATTACCTGTGAATTCGGACTTTTCTTCCTAAGGACTTTTTGACTTCGGAATTTTATGGTGATTACTCGAGCAATGGAGGAACAACTGCAAAAACTCCTTGATGCGATCAACGCTGTTAAAAGTGACATGACTGCGATCAAGAACAATTAAAAAATGACATGGCTGCGAATCAAGAACAATTAAAGAATGATATGGCGATTATGGCTAGTAATCAAGAACAATTGAAAAATGATCTAGCTGAAGAAATTAAAAGCGATTTAACGTCAATGAAAAGTTTGGTGGAAAATAAATTTACCAATGTAGAAAATAAAGTGGAGGCTCTGGAAGAGAAAGTTGACAGCGTTGAGAATCGAATCACCACAGTAGAAAACAATGTTGAAAAGAAAATTAAAGAACTTGAATCGAAGTTATCAGCCTCCTCCAACAACTCAAGTGACTGTGTAGCTGCAGCTGGAACTTCTCGTCCATCCATCAAACTGGCTACGTTTGACGGGAAGACCTCGTGGAATATTTACAAGAAGCAGTTCCTCATCGTTGCAGAAGCAAACTCCTGGGACTCTTCCACGAAAGCCTGTCAACTTGCAGCCTCGCTGAGAGGGGATGCAGCTGATATACTACAGACCTTCCCAGAGGACAAGCACCATGACTTCGAAGCCTTATCATCGGCCTTGGAGCTTCGCTTTGGCGAATCCTGCCAAAAAGAATTCAGCCAACTCCAGCTGAAATCCCGACTGCAGAGGACCGGAGAGACTTTTCAAGTTTTTGCAGCAGACGTCGAGAGGCTTTCCCATCTCGCCTTCTCGAACTGTCCTTCGGATGTTCGCGATAACCTGGCGCTGAACTACTTCATAGACGGAGTGCGAAGTCCAGAAATTCAGACGGCTCTCCGGATGGCGGACATCAAAGATTTTAAATCTGGTCTAGTCTACGCAATGAAGTTCGAGGCTGCACAGCAAACATCCCGCAGGGATCGTCACTCAATCAGGGGCTTGGAAATGAGTGCCCAGGATTCGAACCTAACTCGTCTCTCGGAACTTGAGCGACATATGAAAGAGATGTCGGGGACCCTGAAGAAGATTGCGGCTCGCAAAGACCAAAGTGGACAACCACTAAAGTGCTGGAAATGTGGCGGTGAGGGCCACGTACGAAGGAATTGCGAAGCTCGCCAAGAAAAGAAGACGTCTCCCAAAGTTTTCCAGATTTCCCCAAGAAGTGGCGGCTGCAACGGACTCTTCATTTACGCTTATGTGAATGGGTTTCCCTGCGAAATGATTGTGGACACAGGAGCCAACGTTACCATTATTAAGACTGATGTGGCTCGTCAATTTGGACTCAAGATCTTATGGACGTCGCCATGCGTTACTCTCCAAACTGTGACAGGTGACAAAATCGAGATTGAAGGAAAAGTGAACTTAGAAATAATGTTCGGGAGCGCCACTTACCATTACACGGCATTCGTCGCTGACATTACAGATCCCTTCATTCTCGGACTGGACTTTTTGAGAAAATTTAATTTTTCTATTGACTTTAAAAATAATGAGCTGCACTCGATGAGGGAAGACATAGTAATTTTCAATACCGAAAATAACTTGAAATCTGCTCAACAAATAATAGCCCAAACTGATTCATTGATTCGCTCTAGATCAGAAGTACTAATACCTGGCTCCCTCAATGAAAACAACAGCTTTAAATTCTGCCTAATTGAATATCCTAACCAGAGTAATAGCCCAAAAGGAGTACTAGTGGCATCTACACTTGCGGACCTTTCAAGGAATGCAGTTCCTGTGAGAGTCGCCAATGTAAGTGAAAGACCGAGGAATATCAAGAAAGGAGAAGTGTTGGCAACTTGTACTCCCGTAAACTGCATCATCAGAAGAATTGATTCCTCCGAGACTGTGTCTTCCGAGTCCTTGACTTCGAAATTAATTGGGAGTGCACCATTATCGAAGGATCAAAGATACACTGCGGAAAAATTGGTGGACGACTTCAAGCAGGTGTTTTCATCTACACCCGAAGATGTTGGTCGCACGAGTTTAGCGCAGCATAGGATCGACACTGGAGATCATCCCCCTATCAAGCAGCATCCAAGACGACTACCGTTCGCCAAGAAGGAAGAGGTTGAGATCCTCGTAAAAGAGATGCAGGAGAATGACGTCATCGAACCCTCATCCAGTCCTTGTGCATCCCCTATCGTCTTGGTCCGAAAGAAAGACGGCTCCACCAGATTTTGTGTTGATTACCGACGCCTGAATGACATCACCAAGAAGGACAGTTACCCTCTTCCACGGATCGATGACACTCTGGACACCCTTTCCGGACACAAGTGGTTTTCGACCCTGGATTTAAAGAGCGGCTACTGGCAGGTGGAGATACACCCCGACGACCGAGAGAAGAAGGCGTTTACAACCGGACAAGGCTTGTGGCAGTTTAAAGTGATGCCGTTCGGCCTCTGCAATGCACCAGCCACGTTCGAGCGTCTTATGGAGTCAGTGTTACGAGGACTCTCTTATGAATCCTGTCTTGTCTACTTGGATGACATCATCATCATAGGACGCAGTTTTGAGGAACATTTGGCTAATCTTAGGAAGGTGCTGCAAAAGCTTAAGGAAGCCAACTTGAAGTTAAGCCCGTCCAAATGTAACTTGTTCCGCCGTGAGGTGAACTACCTTGGTCACATTATCTCTTCCGAAGGTGTACGAACAGATCCAGATAAGGTATCTGCAGTCAAGAATTGGAGCCGCCCCGAAAATGTCCATCAGCTGCGAAGTTTCCTGGGGCTCTGCACGTACTACAGGAAGTTTGTGAAGGGTTTTTCCAACATTGCACGACCTTTGCATAAGCTGACGGAGAGCAAACAAAAATTTGAATGGTCCAAAGAATGCGAGGATGCATTTCTACAGCTGAAGGAGGCTTTAACATCAACGCCTATTCTCTCTTATCCTCAGCCTGAAAAATCCTTCATACTTGACACTGATGCGAGCCACGAGAGTGTTGGAGCTGTTTTATCTCAAGAAATAGACGGTAACGAACATGTCATCGCTTACTGGAGCAAATGCTTATCCAAGTCGGAGCGAAATTATTGTGTCACGAGAAAGGAATTGCTCGCCATAGTTAAAGCTGTAGAACATTTCCATCATTACCTCTACGGCCGTAAATTCCTGCTCCGGACTGATCATGCCTCCTTAACTTGGCTTTTGAATTTCAAGAATCCAGAGGGCCAGGTAGCCAGGTGGATACAGCGGCTCCAGGAATATGACATCGAGATTAAGCACCGAAAAGGTTTGTCACACGGTAATGCTGACGCATTATCAAGAAGACCTTGTTCCGAGAACTGCCATTATTGCTCCCGAATTGAGAAACAGTACGGGACGACAATCCCTACTGCCTGTCAAGTTACTGCTACTTCATCATCTTCAGATCCTGATCCATGGAGTGATGACCAAGTTAGAAAAGATCAGCTTGAAGACCCAGACCTAAAGCCTATCATAGAGTTAATGGAAAAAGACAGTCGGCGACCTAGCTGGCAAGACATTTCTATCTACAGTTTTGCAACGAAAAGATACTGGGCTCTATGGAAATCTCTCCAGTTGCGAAATGGCGTCCTGTATCGGAAATGGGAATCTGACGATGGTAAAGCATTCAAATGGCAATTACTCCTTCCCAGATCAAGAATTCCAGACGTTCTAAAGGAATTGCACAGTAGTCCGACTGGAGGACACTTTGGTATCCTGAAAACCCTCCACAAAGTTCGAGAGCGCTTCTTCTGGAGCAAGGCGAAGGATGACGTGGAGAAGTGGTGTCATTCTTGTGACGCCTGTGCTGCCCGTAAAGGACCGAAGAGAAGAAGCCGCGGGAAGCTACATCTTTACAACGTAGGAGCTCCTTTCGAACGAATCGGGATCGACATTCTTGGTCCTCTACCAAAAACTACAGATGGGAACAAATACATCCTCGTTTCCATTGACTATTTCACCAAATGGCCCGAAGCATATTCCATTCCGGACCAAGAAGCTACCACTGTAGCAGAGACTCTAGTCCAGCATTGGATCTCGAGATATGGGACACCTTTGCAGATCCACTCCGATCAGGGGAGAAACTTCATCTCTGCTGTGTTTAAGGGCCTATGTAAAATCCTCAAAATTGAGAAAACTCGAACGACACCACTACACCCACAATCGGACGGCATGGTGGAGAGATTCAACAGGACAATCCTTAATAATCTCTCGCTTATGGTCTCCAAAAATCAACAGGATTGGGACAAGAAACTTCCTCTGTTTCTGCTGGCCTACCGCAGTGCTGTCCACGAGACGACCGGATATTCCCCATCACAGATGCTCTTCGGCCGAGAGCTTCGGCTACCTTGTGATCTCGTCTTCGGTCTCCCTCCAGATGCGCCTCATCGCCTGAGGAATACGTCCAGGATCTCTAGGCCCGGTTGGAGGACGTTCATCACTTCGCACGGGAGCGAATCAACATTGCGACGGAGAAGATGAAGACCCGATACGACACAAGGTCCACTAATCATGACTTTCAAGAAGGTGACAAAGTATGGCTATGGAATCCCATCCGACGTAAAGGTCTGTCACCCAAATTGCAGTCGCATTGGGATGGACCTTACACAGTTCTCCACCGGCTGAACGACGTCGTAGTGAGGATCCAGAAGTCATCACATTCAAAACCTAGGGTTGTACATTATGATCGGCTAGCCCCATACTATGGCCATAGTTCGTAAAATAAATCTAAAGCTACCATGGTAACTTGCTTGTAAATTTTGTAAATAAATTTTGCCTTTAATTGTGTGTAATATGACTTTATCAATGTTAGTGTTTCTTTCGTGTTCTCATTGTTATTGTTTATCATGTTTATGATTGGTTATCACGTAATGTGTGCATCTGTAAATTTTCCCTTGCTTCTTTCCTGGGGATTGTACTGCCCGGGACGTGCAGTCCTTAGGAAGGGGGCAATGTTACAAATCTTGTAAATAGTTGTTGTTTTTCCTGCCTTGCTTTATTTTCATTAGTTTTGGTTTTATCTGGCGACATGTTGCAAATGTATCTGAAGATATCACTTTTATCATCTGTATACCGGCCCTGAAACACTTTGCAGTTTTTACACTTGCCCTAACTTTAATAAGCGTGAAGACATTTTCGCGTGGTTTTTTTCTTATCGCTAGAATTTGTGAATGGATTGTTCAAAGTTATGAATGAAACAAAATATTCCAGGTTTTTCTCGAATATTGTCGTAATTTCTTTCCGTGTATAAATAGCTGGCCTTGAACACAAGTCAGTCAGTTGTTTTCAGATTTGATTCTGATGACTCGTTTTATTCGCTATTCGCTTGGGCGATGTTTTGCTTTTGTAATTGCTTAATTACTGTTCACGTTAGATACGTGGTGCTGAATTACTGTTGAGAGTACAGTGTACTGTTTTGCTACCTAATTGCTGGATGTTTAGCAATTGTTTCCTGCTCCTTTTGTAAATAGTGTACATACTTGTAAATAAATTTATAGTTACTTCCTCAAGATTGGAATGTTCATTTAAAGAAAGTTGAAGGTGCTACGGACTCGTTACAATATATAAGATGTTTCCACGGCCTTCTCAAGAGTTGGAGGACCTAATGAAAACTTCGCGATAAAGAAATATTCAAGTTATAAGGCTTCGGAGGGCCGTGCTCCACATTGACGTAAAGCAGAAAAATAAAGCAGAAGCGTAAAATGGAGCAAATAGTGTTCCTATGAAAAGTACTCGGATTTTCGGTTTCTGCCTTCAGTTTCGGTCGCGTTTTACGCTGATGTGGAGCAGGGCCCTCATCGAGATTCGACTCTATATGATCTGAACTATATAAATATCTAACTACATTCTGATTAAAGCTATTATCACCGTTGCAAACACAGTGGAATCGAGCAAAGCCACGAATTGAGCAAATTACGAAATTTATGCGTCTTTCACTGAAGTTGCAAAACGTTTCAACTCTTTGAAATCAAAAACTATAAACATGAAATGCAACGACTGCAATTATCAAAACCTCGGGTATTTTTTCGTTATAAATATTGAAATCCAAACAGAAATATAATCTCAAAACATTTTGACTCCAAAAACTAGGCACTAATGTTCTTGCCGATAGCTCTTAAATTAAACGGTTACCGATCGAAATTTTGCGACATTCCCAAATCGAGAAATTGTTATCATAAACTGAGACACTTGGGCATTTTTTTGGGAAGATTTCAAAACTGGGAAATTGGCGTTCTTGATTCGGTGGTAGAACATTTCCGATGCTGAAATTTATCTCTAAAATACATTTTTACGATGTTTTAACTATAATAAATTTAAATTAAACTTATTTTTGCTCGATTGTATACATTAATCAGGGACGTCATTTCAAGTTTTTCCAGGGGGCAAAGGGTCCAAAAATAATGCAATTTCATCAGAAAACACAAAAAACCACGCCCACTTATATGTAAATACATTGATTTCTCAAAGCCGGGGGGGGTGGGGGAGCAATTGACCCCCCTGCCGCCCCCCTAAATGACGGGCCTGACATTAATATAGTTCTTGAATAGTTAAAACTTGTCAATAGCATTTTGTGTCATTATCTCCCGACTTTTACCGGCTTTCATGACTGCTAGGTGCAACTGACAGTTTAAATAACTTTCAGCTTTAGTAGCAGCCATTTAAACTTAGTACCTTAAGAAATTTTTGTGTAGAAGCTTCTGATCTTCCTGCTTAGGTGTGTTTAATATCAATACAAACAGAAAAAACTCATTCATTACCACCCTTATTTATATAATGAGTTACTTGTAACATTATTGGGTACTTACGCATTAGGTACTTATCCGTTAGCAGGGCGCAAGCGAAAAATCGCTAAATTTTGTAGAACTCCGCCAAATTTCTTACAACCATATTTGAATCGTTTATTTCGAAAAGGTAACATCTCTATTTTGATCTCCTCTGTCTCTTTAGAAAATTAAACAGCGCACGGTTATATTTTTGAATGTCATAATCAATGAAAAAATGCCTTTAGTTAGGTACACAATTACTGCAATAATTTACCAAATAACCATTGATTATGACATTCAAAAACATAACCGTGCGCTGTTTGATTTTCTAAAGAGACAGAGGAGATCAAAATAGAGATGTTACCTTTTCGAAATAAACGATTCATTTGTTTGCCGTTGAGCGTACTTTTGTTTCGTTGACAGATTTGTCATTCGCTCCGCTTGGCGACATTGGCGATTTTTGATTTTTCGCTTGCGACCGGCTAACGGATAAGTACCACGTATTAACTCCACTGCAGCTACAAATTTCGCTGTTAAAACGGATTTGGCAGACAAAAAAAACAGCCAAATAATCTTCCAATTCTGTTTTAACCGCCAAATCTGTAGCTGCACTGGAGTTAATACGCAAGGACTTATTGTTGCCTAACTTTGTTCTTTTTTTATATCTCTAGTAACTGAACCTTTGTTTAAGACATGTAAAATTTCAATGAAGGCTGCCATAGTCTTATTAGATCAAATACATTCCCAGGTAGCACAAAAAACGTTTAAACGTTTTATAAATGTTTTTGATCCGTTGTCACAACGTTAATAACCATTTTACAACCTTTAAAAAACGAAGTGTGCTACTTGGGTTATCATCCCATATCATTACCATTCAATACAAAAATTATAAACATGTGAATGGCAAAGATAGACTGAAGACAAAATGATACTAAGTGCAATATTTCCCTAACATTTTAGAATACTTTAACATTTTTAGTATGTTTGTTTCGATTTTAGAAAATAAATTTACTGAAGTATTTATTAATCAGGTTATTCATGAAGCAAAATCAAGGAAGATTAGGAACAAAAATGAATTCATAAAATTTATTCACCTGGTGACCATAATAACTCAATTTTAATAAAAAGTACAAATACTACTTTGTGCTTAGCACGTCAGTACACCTTCTACTGTCTTCTAATTTCAGATTCCTCTCAGAGACATTTGCCTTGCTTTCGCGAAACCAAATCACATCTAAATTAGACTAGAGTCTCGTAGCTGAACATGCATTCTATGAATGTAACATAGAATGCATGCAACGTAGCTGCTACTATAAAAATTCCTTCACCGTACGTTTTGTCAGCACCTCGTACTGTCTTCCAATTTCAGATTCTTTTCAAAGACCTTTGCTTTGCTTTTTTGAATTCAAATCACATCTAAATCAAATCAGAAACTCGTATTTGAACATGCATTCCATGAACGTTTCATGAAATGTATGCAATTCCATGAACATACGTCCATACATACAGTGAACGTTTCATGGAATGCATGAAACGTAGCTTCAGCAGCTGCTAGCATAAAAAATCCTTCACCATACTTTTTGGCTACACCTCGTACTCTCTTCCAATTTCAGATTCCTCTGAAAGACCTTTACCTTAATTTCTTCAAACCAAATCACGTTTAAATCAAATCAGCAAGCCAGCATACGAACATGCATCCCATGAACGCGCTCCGCTACGACGGGGGCTTCAAGTTCGTCGCCAGGAACAGCTCGATCCTCACCGAATACCAGCGCATCGCGCTGTTCAACGAGGCGGCCAAACTGAGCCTGCTCCTCTTCATAGTCCTGTTCCTAGTCCTGGTTTGTTGCAAGGAATGCGACCCGAGGAAGCTGTACCAGAGGCTGAGGCATCGAGTCCAGCGGAGCTACCACCAGAGGCTCTTCGTTGAAAACCTCCTCCTAACGGACAACCAGCAGCGGGCCGACATGGCGCAGGGGGTCGGTGCTGGAGATTTCGCAAGAAACTAGATGGTGATTTGTTTATGTGTTTACGATGCTTTTTGAATCATATCATCATTTTCAATTAAAATTGTTTGAAATTTTTGATTCGACGTTTCCTTTCAAACCATTTTGAACGCACATACAGACTCCAGGGTCCTTCATACCCACCACTACTGGGCCATGGTAAGCCGATCGGTAAGGCATCGGACTCATGATCGGAGTGTCCCGGATTCGATCCCAGTCGATCTAAGATTCACCGTCAATTCTAATGGTGGCTGGGCGACGTTCAGGAAGGGTCGCGGTCACAAAGTCCTCCAAGTGAAACGAGACCTCTGGGGGTACTGGACCAGGGGTTTGCTCGGCCCTAGGTCTGGATCAAAAGAACAGAGCGCTCATCGGGCCCCATCCCGGAAAAACCACGAGTTGTGGTAGGAACGGGGGACGACACGTGGTGTAATCGGGTGGATGGGCCTCGGATGAGTTGGAGCTCATAAAAAGTTTTTAAGGCATTTAAGTTCAGAACTTAAGCTCTGGCGGACAGAGTGGTGTAGTGGTTAAGACGCCGGCCTCTCATGCCCAAAGGCGCAGGATCAAACCCGGCTCCGCCGGTGGATTTTCAAGATACAGAAAATTGACAGCGTCCACGTCGTATGATTATGCGGCATGAAAAAGGTCCCCCGAGTACTCGTTTGGCACAGACTAATCCTTGTCCTAAGACACAGACTAATCCTAATCCTAAATAAAATTCCTACTGCAGTTTCGCATCGAATAGAGCATAGGTGCCTCCATCTAGTGGGGTCGTCGCGGCAATGGCATTCCACCTATAGTGGTTCAACTTGAAAGAATAGGTGCCTTCAGTTTCGTAAAAAGTTTGGGAGCCGCTGCTGAGACCCTCCACGGCACCGACTTTGGGAAACTTGTTCCCCCCAGGGGGCCAATGTAATCAAACTGCTGAACCTGGGCTAATGTCTGCTGTGAATTAGCCTAAATTCAGGATTTTGCCCAGATCCGCCAGCCTCCATATCGTGCCGTTTGGTGGTTAGCAAATTAATCTCTGAGGAAAATTTACAAAAAAAGTAGTTTAAGTAAAAAATTGTATTTTTTTGGTCTCTAGCGTTTTTATTCATGAACTGAACTAATTTTCAAACTGAAAAAACGAGACTCTTAGTTTCGCTTTTACTTTTTTAAGCAGCTAAAACTTTTTATTGTCTGGTGCTAATCGTTTTATTCGCATTGTGTGCACACATCACGTAGTTTCCAAGTAAAAAATGTTAGAAAAGCAACCTTAAACACGAATTAAAAAAAAAACACTTAATTTCAAAGAAACAGATAAAGTTTCAAATAAAAATAATGCATTTTTCTATTCAAACCCTATCAACTCCATTATCTGCCTTGCACATTACTTCAAGCTTATCAGACTGTCTTTTAAGTTTTCTTTTGATGTGGGTTTCTTAGATTAAGGCTTTTTACCCCTTATCTCTACTTCGTGTTCCGTTTTCTTTAGCGGCAGCTAACGATATCAATTTTACTTTCTGAGCAGACGGTACTGGTACTTTCTAGAACTAAAACTCTGCTATCCATCCCTGCGTTGCCCCCCCCCCTCCATCTCCAACAGGTGTCTGAATCAATGACCTACCCAAAAGAACCACGTTGGAATGGCCGAATGTTGCAGTACTCAGTTCCAATAACTTCCTTTCGATAGTGAAGATTTAAGCAAAAACCCACACAGCTTTTCTGACGTACAACAATAAAAAATGCGAGAAGTAAGTAACTGCAACGGAAGTTTTGAGAAAAGGGGACAAAAGTTCTTCAGTAGAAATTGACGGTAAAGTGAGTTTTGTTTTTAGTGTTAATACCTGCTCTAATTTTGTTTTTGGAAATGTCAGTGTTTTGTTTAAGTTGTAATACGAGTTTACTAATATAATAGTCTACATTTTATAAATAGGTGCAATTTCGTTATTTTTAAGATTTTGATTATTCATTGAGCGCTCTCTGCACTTTAAAGTTGAAGAAAAAAGTCACGCCTTTCCTCCACCAATCACATTTCAATTGATATTTGCATAAAATTTGACTTTTGCAGCAATAAAAAAAATGCCTTTTGTAATTTCCGATTTTCGTTTTGGTTATATTTTTCAAAACTCCAGACACGTATTTGGGACCATATTGTCACCTGCTGTAGAAATTTGAAAGCATTTCGCCGAGTAGTTTTCTTTTTAATCACGTATTTGCATTCTGTCTACACTTTTGCATCGCAGTGTACAGTCATAGAAAAAAAAACGAAACACTCGCTCTTATTCGAAGACTATTAACACTAGAGACACGTGTAATATGTTATTTTTTCAGGAATAATGTGTTCTATAAATTTCTATTGGGGTCGTCTTCATGTAAAAATCGGCATCAACTTTAAAATTTTCTATGAAAACTCCCCCTTTTAATCGCATATTTGTGATCAGCAGCATCATTTAACTTTGTATACCAAATCGTTTTAAATTTGCTCCAGCCGTTGCTTCACAATTGAACTGAGAAAAAACCGTCCCGTAATGTTAAAAATATTTTTGATACTTGGGCATATAATACCTAAACCACGATAGGTACGGCAAAGTTTGTTTTTTTATATCAAAGTATGAACCAACCCAACAATAAAAACGTCATTGACTTCCTCTCAGATAAAATTTTGAATTTTTTATGAATTTTGAAATTAATATTTGAAAAAATGATGATCTGGAACCATATAATATTTTGATGGAGAAACAATCTAGAAGGGGTTTCAAAGGAGAATCCAAAATGGGAGCTCAAAATATCCAGTAGTTTTTGAGATATGCTAAAAGAACCATTTTTAGGGATCATTTACAACTGTGCAAACAAACAATAGCAGGGAATTTCTATGCAAAGAAAGAGGAATATGCTTATCCACCAGTTGCAGAACATGCTCAGCGCTTTTATATAGTATTTAGTTTTCAACAGTTATAATATGTTTAAAGCGAAACGCGAATAAAACTGCTGAGTATATTTTAAAACTGGTAGACAATCATATTTTTTGTCCATTAATGAGAAGTCTGCATTCATGCAACATGTAGCAATTCAGAAAACTTTTTACGTGGACACTTGATTTTCATGGAAAACTGTGGTGGTTATTTAGAATAATTTATGAAGATTAGACGTTTTTTTAATTCGGAGTCACGTTTTAACATTTTTGCCAATCCTAGTACAGTAGTTTATATAAATACAAGAGGTTACTTTTAAGTTGTAACCTCTTCAAACGGTGTGTGCTGCAACGGTTAGTGCGTAGCTAAAAATATACATCCATCTTTGTTTAATCAAAAAGATAGAATGTTGCGTTTTTCCCTTGAACTCTACACAGTAGGGTTTTCTCTTCCAAATTTCAAAAAAATATTATAACTTTAACAAAACCCGAGAATTTTTAATTAATTACGAAAAGCAAACGTATTATTGCGAGTAGCTTTAGGTAATTTAATCGAAAAAATATGATTTGTCTACTCTTTGTAAATTTCTACCTTGAAAGTAGCCTTTTACATGTGGTGGTGGTCCCTAAATCTTTGGTCGGTCATAACTTTTGTTCTACTGGTCCTAAAGTGATGCCGCTTGGTACCCAGCGTACTTTTGGCCCTCCGCACCTAATTATGTAACCAAATGTAGGGGTTCCTGTTTGAAAATTCAGATTTTGTGTTCATTTCACTTTGTATATAGCCCCTTATCAAAATTTTACTCATATAGTTTTAAAGAAGACTTTAATCCATGTCAGAAGACACCTTTCTTTTGTTCTTGGCAAGTATAGCAGCCGAATAATTCAGAGTGTTTCGTTTTTTTTTCTATGACTGTACCTTGCAAGATCGCTTTACAGTCTAGGAGCTAGCAACGTTTCCGAGTGACAATTTTAAGACGTCTGCCTCTCTAATATATCTTTTCCCATGCTCTTCTAAACAGCATGCAAGGTGTCTAGCGGCCGAGAGTGGTTGTGTTTTTTGGTATGACTTTGATATACCCCGCCCCCACCAAAAAAAAAAATTACGCGCTAGATCTGGCACTCCCTATAGACTTTTTAGGTTTGCTGTTTCTTATTTTGGTGTTGCCAATTTAGGTTTTTTCAACTTTAAGGTTTTTGTTGTTGCCAAATTTTGTATTTTCTTGCATTTTGTACTATTTTTTAAGTGTTTTTTTAGTTTTGTGGCAACAATTTTTTTGTGGCAACAACAAAAACAGGTATTTTGCTTGGCGAGAAAAAAAAGTCGCCAAATTTCCGATTTGGGGGGTATATCAAAGTAGTTCCTGTTTATTATTGCGCATTGATTCGAGACAAACGAGGGGCGCAATTGTTTGAAGTGTTTTCTCATTCACTCAGGGGCACTTTTATATTACATCTTTGCTCTTTATACACGTTTCATGCGTTTAATGAAACATCTCTTTGAATAACATTTTTAATTACTATTCTCCACGTTTACCAACATCTTACATGTGTAGGAAAATGCCTAAAATGATACTCGTTTGATTTGAAAGAAAGAAAGGAAAAAAAATTCTATATTACCATAACCTGCTCCTTTCGTGTTTTTTAACACTTAGCATAGATTTGTCGGAAAGGAAGTAATTCCATTACACTTCGAAGATTCTTATATCGCGGCAGATTGTGATCTGAATGTTTCAAATACATTTGAGCTACAGAAAAAGTAAAAACATTTTATACTTTTCATAAATGTCTAGCTGAAGTTTTGTTGAAAATCATTGGTTACACAATGCTCCAAGTTACTGTCGAAAAACAATAACTTGGGAGACCAGGAGTTTTTCGACCCTTGATTTGGATCGAAATCATCAAAATTTTAATAGAGGGAGCCTTCCATATATTGAACTCCTATTCAAAATGAAGTCATGGTGCTTGTTTAAAACGGAAGGCTTTCATTTTGCGTCTTGAAGCAAATTTCTTCGAGGTTTTTTCATTTTTACTTAGGGAAAAAAATAATGTTTTACTTGCTTTCTATATATTATTCAAAAATTAAATCATTCTCATCCAAGTTTCTACCTCATTGTCAATATTGAAATCTAAATTAATCAAGAATCATAAATTTCGGAATAAAAGTTTTTTTTTTTTGTTTTTTTGTTGTTATTAAAAATGTAAAAGTAAACAAATTTCTAATTCAAATAAAAGCATGTAAGTAACACGAAAAACTAATTTTTTTCTCAAAAAAAAAAACTTGCCCCCTCTCAGGCTCGCCATTTAGGGGGGGGCAGGGGGTTCAATTGCACCCCCCCCCCCTAACTTTGAAAAATCAATGTATTTATATATAAGTGGGCGTGGTTTTAGTTGTTTTCTGTTGAAATTGTGTTATGTTTTTACCCTTTGCAGCCCCCCTGGAAAAGCTTGAAATGACGTCCCTGCCCCCTTCCCGAAACGTGTTCCTAAATCCGTCTGGGGAAGGGGGACAGACAAACACCAGTTTTCCCCATTTTAAATCCCTATTTTATTTCTGTATTTCATTTATTTTTGATTTTTCTTAGTGATAGTTTAAAGAAATATGAAACATTCTTTCAGGCTTCTTTCTCATTTCTTTTACTTTTACTGAAAAATAGGCTAAAATTATAAAATTTAAAGCTTTTAATGAGTTGCTAGAAAAAATTAGATTATCATTTCTAAAATGAAAAGAAGATGGCAGCACGTAAATCATCAGTTATTTCGTTTATGTTGCTATTTTTCAGCCATTCTGGTAATGATGAAGTGAGCTCGGCTGGTCAATGACCTAAGAAATTAAAATACTTTTGAATGGATGTTTTGATTCTGTTAAATATTGAGCAACATGACTCTACGGAATATGGTAGCTGTAGTGTCATATCGCTTCATAGTTGTCTCTAATTCATAATTTTTGTAGAAAGATAAAGTATTAAAACCACCAGTCTTTTTCATAACGCAAGTGATATAAGACTTAAGAAAACATGACGAAACATCGCATTGTCAAGGTATATCTAGTCGTATTAATCATGAAAACCTTCAGTTTCGAAGGTTACAAGCTGAGTTGAAAAAATTCCCCGGATAACGGCAACTGCTAAGATTGTATGACACCTGCTCGCTACAAGCAAAGCTTCTAGCAGCAATCTTGACGGATCTTGATATTGTCTTAATGGCGTCAAGATTGCATATTTATTCTTCCATAAAGATTGTTATAGCAATATGTATGCAATATCACAAACGCGTCCTAAATTTTTATCCAGCACCCTTTTAGCAATAATGTAAATTATTTTCCCTTTTTATATTTTTATTACCTCACCCCTTTAATTTAGCTGTTAAACCTTAATTATCTATTACCCAACGCTCAGACTGAAGTGTAATACCCATTTTTTCTCCTCGGTTAGAAGAGGATCTGGCACCTTCGCTCTCTTGGCGCTAGGCGGCGCCACGTCTCGGCACAACATCGCCGGCTTAACAGCCGACCAATCTTGGATCGCCACTGCTTCCTTGGGCTTGCCCAATCAGCCTTTACTTTTCCTCCTACGAATTCTCATCTTTTTCCCCCTGTAATATTCCTATTTTCGATCTCCCTCGGATTTCTCCCAGGGATCTCCCAGCCAATCGATGATTGGCGTTTACTCCAGCTAGCCGCTCCCCTCATCGGGAGCACATTTTCACCAACGTCACGACTTGGGAGGTAGAGGGCCATGCCCTAGGTACTCCCGAGGTCCGGATATATTTAGATTTCGTCCCTCATCAAAGTCAGTTTCAGGAGATCGCAGGCTAAACGCCTAAGCGCTCCCGAATCATCCCATTGTCATTGTCAAAGTGGTTGCGTTTTTTGTTGCGCATTGATTCGAGACAAACAAGGGGCGCAATTGTTTGAAGTGGTTCACTCAGAGGCACTTTTATACTGCATTTTTGTTCTTTACGCACGTTTCATGCAGGTATTGAAACCTCTCTCTTCATTACATTTTAAATTAGTATTCACCACGTCTACCAAAATTTTACATGTGTAGGAAAATGCCTAAAATGATACTCATTTGATTTGAAAGAAAGAAAAATAAATTATGTTTTATCATTACCTGCTCCTTTCGTCCTTTTTAACACTTAGGATAGATTTCTCGGAAAGGAAGTAATTCCATTACACTTTCATAACTCTTATAGCGCGGCAGATTGTGATCTGAATGTTTCAAATACATTTGAGCTATAGAAAAAGTAAAAGCATTTTATGCTTTTCATAAATGTCTAGACGAAATTTTGGTGAAAAACATTGACTAGATACTAGATTACACAACAATGCAAGTTGCTGTCGAAAATCAATAACTTGGGAGACCAGGAGTTTCTCGACCCTGGATTTGGATCGAAATCATCAAAATTTTAATAGAGGGAGCCTTCCGTATATTGGGCTCCTATTCAAAATGAAGTCATGGTGCTTGTTTAAAACGGAAGGCTTTCATTTTGGGTCTTGAAGCAAATTTCTTCGAGGTTTTTTCATTTTTACTTCGGGGAAAAAAATAATGTTTTACTTGCTTTCTATATATTATTCAAAAAGTAAATCATTATCATCTAAGTTTCTATGTCATTGTCAATATTAAAACCTAAATTATTCAGAAATTATAAATTTCGGGAAAAAAAAGCTGAAATTGGATAGGAATTGCTAATTTAGTCATAAATGGTTAAAAATCTAAAACACACTGTATCCAACTTCTTTTTTATAAAACCGTAAAAGTAAGCAAAATTTGTTAAAGATTACAAACATTCAAACACAAATTAGAGCACGAAGGTAATAGTTACAACTACTTAAAAAAAAAAAAAAAAAACCTTACTCCCCCCCCCCCCTTCGGAACTGGTCCTGAATCCGTGTGTAGGTGGCAGGGCCGTTATTTCAAGTGTTTCCAGGGGAGGGGGGGGCAAAGGGTCCAAACACAATGCAATTTCACCGAAAAACATCAAAAACCACGCCACTTATATGTAAATACATTGATTTCTCAAAGCCAGGGGGGCAATTGACCCCCCCCCTGACCTCCCTAAATGACGGACCTGGTAGGGGGACAGACAGATAAACCCAAGTTTTCCCCCCATTTTAAATCCCTCTTTTTTTTTTCTTTATTTCATTCCTTTTTGTCCTTTTTTCAACGATATTTTCGGAAATATTAAACCTTCTTTCATGCTTCTTTCTCCTTTCTATAACTTTTACGGAAAAGTATGCTAGAATCATGAAATTAAAAGCTTTCAGTGAGTTGCTAAACAAGTTTGATTATCATTTCTAAAATGAGAAGAAGATGGGAGCACATAAACCATCAGTTATTCTGTTTGTTTTGCCATCTGTTAGCCTTTCTGGTAACGATCAAGTGAGCTCTGCCGGTTAATGACCTAAGAATTGAAAATACTTTTGAATGGATCTCTTGATTCTGTTGAATATTGAGGAATATTACTCTCCGGAACATGGTAGCTACAGTGTCATATCGCTTCATTCAGAAGAAGTTGTCTCTAATTCATAAGGGGCTCCATTGTAGCCTTGAAATAGCTATTTGCTGTACTTTCTATCTTATTTGTGCTTTATTTACGTTGATTTTTAACTTCAAATATAGTTCAGCACAAAGCTTATTTGATCATTTTTCATTTAACTTTGGCTTAAACGGGCCCTTGGTCACTTTTTTTGAATTTTCTGAACTCATTATGTCGGATATCAACAGATTTTGTAGTCTTAGACTGAAAAAGTACAAGTTTTTGGATCATTTGTCCTTTCTCTGTGGTTGTAAACGTAGGGGAATAATTCCAAAGTTTATTTCGTTGAGTTGTAACCTTTCTTCCTCTCCTAAAATTAGCAAAGTGCTTTTTCGTTCTAAGTTGGCTCTGTTAAGAGCTATTATTCAGGAAACTCGGAAGAAAATTTCTAATATTGAAAATGAGTTGTTTTCTTTGCACCTAAAACTTTCGAATTCTGATATGGATTTTGATTCGGTTGATAGGAAAAGTTGGAATAGGGTTCTTCAGTCTACTTTTAAACATAGGACTACTCTTCAGAAAAAGTGGAAATCTCTTTGTGCTAATAATGTGGATCATTCGTCTGATGTTTTACCAAAGGTGAATCAGAATGCGGTCCTCAATCTTTCTTCTAAGCTCTTGAATTCGGATCAGCTCAATGCTCTCAAACTGAATAACAATTTTGCTTCTTCTTCAAAACCTTCATTTCCCAAATTGGTTGCTCCAATTGAGAAAGCCTTTAGATTTAGTGCTCTTACTGCTTCTCAAAAGGATTCTATTAGGCATCTCATTGCCAATACTGTGGATTTTAATGCTAAATTGACTTCAAATACTTTCAGCAAGCATGCTAAGTTTTCGGTAAAAGGTTTATGTTCCGATCCTGATATAGTAGTCACTAAGGCTGACAAAGGAGGTCAAGTTGTTATTCTGGACAAAAGCTCATATTTGGATAAATGTAAGGATTTAATTGAAGTTGGTCCATATGTGACACTTCATAAAGACCCGAGTACTAAAGAGGTCAACTTGATTAGAAACATTGTGAAGGCTTCTCCTATCATGAGTGATTCTTCAAAAAGGTGTTTGATTCCTTCTGTTGCACACTGTGCCCGATTTTATGCTTTACCAAAGGTCCATAAACCAAACGTTCCTCTTAGGCCAATTGTTTCAAACATTGGCACAGCTTCTTACAAACTAGCTAAGCATTTAGTTTCCATTTTTTCTCCTCTTTTGACCAGCAATTCTTTCACTGTTAAAAATTCCATTGACTTTGTTCAGAAGTTACGTTGCTTTAAGCCTCACGGCGTAACGATGGCTTCTTTTGACGTGAAATCACTTTTCACAAATGTACCTGTTATTGGGTCACTGGATTGTATCAAATTGAGACTCCAATAACATCATTTTTCTAGTTTTGAGGTTGATGAACTTATTTCTCTTACTCGTGCTTGTGTTGAGCAGAATACTTTTGTATTTGATGGTGTTTACTATCGCATGTCCGAAGGTTTAGCGATGGGTAACCCTTTGAGCCCTATTTTAAGTGACATTTATATGCACTACTTTGAGGTAAAACTTTTTGAAACCATAAAGTTTCCGTTCTATGTTCGTTATGTTGACGATTGCTTTGTTTTGCTTGACCAAAACCAAGTTAATAATGAGCTTTTACTTTCCACTCTTAATTCTATCGATCCTTGCATCCAATTCACTATTGAAATGGAAATGGAAAGTTCTCTTTCATTCTTGGACGTTTTGATTACTAAAAGTAATAACGATTTTATGACTTCAGTGTATCGAAAGCCTTTTGCTGTTACACTACCTCCTCACAACTACTCTTCTCATCCTCGAAACCAAAAATTGGCCTCATTTAACGCTTTTGTGTTTCGTGCTTTGAATATCTGTTCATCATCCAGTTCTTTAAATACTGAGCTTTCTTATTTAAAAGCTGTGGCTTTTGATCGGGGTTACTCGCCCAAGATTATTGATTCTATATATAATAGGCTAATAAAGCCCTCTCATTCTAGCAAGGTTTCCGATTCTAAGGTTGGTTACACCATTGTTTTGCCTTTTTATCCAATAATAAGTCATCAAGTTGCAAAGATTTTGAAAAAGTTTGGTTTCGATATTTCTTTCTCTCCTGTGAACAAAATTAAGTTTACAAACTTGAAGCATCCCATTGATTGCCAAAGCAACTGGGGCATTTATAGCATCTCTTGCAAATGTGGACTTAGCTATGTAGGCCAGACTAAGCGGCCTCTTAAGCACCGTTTGAAGGAGCGTGAAAATTATGTTAAACATAAAGAACTGGCACGCTCTTCCATTGCTCAGCATTGTTGGACTTCTGGTCACTGCTTTGATTTTTCTTCGGCTAGAATTATTTGTAAATGTTCGTCAGTTTATGACCTCGATTTTTGGGAAGTTTACTATATTTGGAAAAATTCCCATTCTCTGGTGAATGATTTTTCCAGTGTTCCATTTTTCCCTGACATCTGGAAGAAATTTTTATAATTTCGTCTTCTAGTGTTTTTTCTCCCGCGCTTTTTTCTTTCCCCTACTTTCCTTTGCTCTCTTCCCCATTTCTTCGCTCTCCTGGCTGTTTCGCTGATCGCTGATTGGTCGGTGTTTTCCCGCTCTTGTCATGAGTTCAAGCGCACTGGCCCATTTGTTATAAATACCGGGGCCCACGTGCTTCGCAGTCAGTTCTCTTACAGCTTTCATGTTGTTTGCTGAGCTTCTTGCACTGAGGAAGGGGCTCCATTGTAGCCTTGAAATAGCTATTTGCTGTACTTTCTATCTTATTTGTGCTTTATTTACGTTGATTTTTAACTTCAAATATAGTTCAGCACAAAGCTTATTTGATCATTTTTCATTTGCTACTGCCTGTAGCAGCGCTCCGCCGACTGAATACCCGTGCCCCTAACGTTTAATTACAAAAGCGGGATATCTTGCCGCAAAGACACAACGGGTGAAACTTAATCTAAATGTTTGTGTTCGTCTACATAGCAAGCCCATGATTTTGGGGGGCTCAATTGGATCCCCCCACCCCCGCTTGGAGAAATTAGGGTGTTGACATACAAGTGGGCATGGTCTACTGTCTGTTTGCGTATTGTGCGCCTGGCAGCCACGGACGCTTCCATCTGAAAAAGGGGAGATAGGTTTAGGATGAGTACTATCCGATGCCTTCAGCTTTTGTTCGCTTTTTTACTCCCTCGTTGCTTTCCCCTATTTCGAGCGAAGTCTCCTCGAGTCCCCCCCCCCCCCGAGGAGACTTCGCGCATGCGCAGATACAGCGGAGGTTGCACGAAAAAATTTTAGACAGTATGTTGTTTTCCGATGACTTTGCATTGTGTTTACACCCTTTGACACCCCCCCCCTAGAAAAGCTTAAGAGGACGGACCTGCTATATAGTATTCTTTAACTCAGGAACAACATACCATGCAGTCATTATTATTAAAACTTTTGAGAGCTAATTCCTAGAGCTCCTTACTGGTTTTTACTTCCTTTTACGTAGTAAAGTAAGTATTGTGATCTCAAAAAAAAAAAAAAAAATTCCTCACATTTGGGTAAAGGAAGTATTATTTAACACGTTTTACGGAAAATAATAAAGTAAAGGACCCAATTAAGTAAATAGTCCGTCGTTCAGCTCCGAAATTATTGCTAGAAATCAAGTTTCGTAGTAAAAATTTTGACACGAAAGAAAATACCACTTTTTTTGTAAAATTATGCTCAGAAATTACGAGAAAAAAGTTCTGGAACTAACTCCTGCAATTAAGTTCGAAAATTGAAATTAAATGAGGAACTGTATCATCTTTGCGAAGGAACATGCTTCTTTTATCGTTGCATCGTTCAGCAACTCGGAACCAATCATAGGCAGGGATTCAAGTGAAACAGCACTGCGATCGCTTCGAATTGCAATCGCTACTGTAAATGAATTACATTATCATCAACTTAACTTGGCATGACGTCACTACGGGTGGAGCCAATAAGAGCTAACAAGCACTCAGCGATCTCCTCTTATTCGCCAAGTAGGCTGTGACGTTTTATCTAGCTCGTTTTTCATAGGCAAACGTCTCGCTGACGTCACGGTGTTTTTATCAAGAAACGTTCTAATGTAACTCATTTCCAGTAGCGATTGTAATGTGCGATCGACTGTTTCACTTGAATCCCTGCCATAGACAAGGAAAATGTAAACTTGAGCTCCGCTTTAGTCTCGTCTACTCGATTTTCCACGGAAGAGCAATAGTGTTGCTGCGTTAAATACGAATTTGATGAGTTGTAAAATTCATTATAGACGGTAATTTAGATGGTGAATTTCGTAAAATAACAGACGAAACAAAGTCAACAATTTTATTTTACGCTGAATACTAGAATAAATTGAACTGTAGCTCCGAAAAATATATTACGGAACGGTTTCAGTTTTTTCTGTAGGTTGGCTACCTTTTGGCTTGGCGACATTTCTTTCGACGCCGAGCCCTGCTCACGGCTCGGCGTGATTTTCTTGAACGGCTGTAAAATTTCAGCTGGTAGTCTGGGAGCAACTGGTTCTCCGTGAGAATTTTGTAACATAATTATGGAAGTTAGTTTTTCTGAAAGGTATTGCCACTAGGAGTATGAATTTGGATGTAACCACCCCTCAAAAATAGTGCAGGGGGGCGGCTTAAGTTACAAAAAAATAGATTCACTAAAATACCCATATCTTCATTATTTCTTGATTTGAAATCGGTTCTCAAGACTTAAAATGATTAAATACAACGGATAACAACATTTTGAAGCATAAACGACTCTATTCAAATTGTTGACACGTGTTTCGAAGCAATTAAGAAGTCTTTTCTCAATGTAAAAGAGGAGAGTTCATGAATTAAAAGTCATCTGACTCAGGATGTTTTTTTCATTGAATAAGGGCTACATGTAATCAAGCCTGTCATTTGGACAATCATGTGGGTCCTCCCCCCGCCCTCTCAAGTTTCGAAACAAAATGTGAATGCACATTTTCTGAACGTAATTATCCTTTTACCTATATTATGTATTTAATTTGTACTTTTTGCCCAAGCCTATAATTTAGGGGGGTGGGGGGTATATATATATGTATCAATATATTTTGGTATATTTAGCCCTCGCATAAATTTATTATAAAAAAAATTTACAGTCTGTTTAAACTCCTTCATTCTTTACGCCACTAGTTACAACCAGGCCTGTCATTTCAATTGTTTTCCACCGAAGGGGGGGGGGGAGATGGACAAGCCCTTTATTCCAAATTCTTTTCAGGAGCTGCAGGAATGTGTATAGAAATTTTGGTCTGGCCAAAAATGGCTGCCCCCCTCCACCGTATTTTTACCCCCTGCACATATTTCCCTCCTTATTTAACGATTTTCAATTTTAGGCTTGCTTTATTAACATCAGGGTGTGTATTCCCAACCGATTTTTTTTTTACAAAATGACAGAACATTTTAAAGCTCGAAAATAAAGAGCTTTTTTCTAGACTAACAGGTGTATTCACCTCCCTTGAGCACGCCCCTATTTAAGAAAGTCTAGAGAACGGGGAAAAATGTTGTATACCCAAAGTAAATTTGGTAGGAAAACAATAAAGAACACACAAAAACGTAAAAATGTTTTTTACATATAAGTGGGAGCGACAAAAGACAACAAAATTTTTCAAGAAATGCATAAATATATGCATAATATTTCCTCTT